>SDVV010005963.1:0-18801 GCA_016164225.1 Gammarus roeselii
ATATGTGTGTGTGTGTGTGTGTATCGTTTTTGACCGTGATGTTCCGTAATATCAGCTTGCTAGGATCCATATTAACAAGACTTGTAGTTCTGCCCATTAAATGATATTTATTTCGACGGGGTTAGTGTTAATTTATTCCTACACGTGTTGATTTGTGTTGCTAACAATTCACCCTCAGCAAACCAATTGAATTATAGACGTTTATTTCCTCATGCCACATTCTTGCAAAAATACAGTCGTGCTTGTTCAAGCAGCACTTAAAGATCTGTAGAGTTGATTGAGAGGTCATTTTTAGGAAGGCATCATCACCTACTACAGGTTTGTTAGAAGGAAGACCAAAACGTTCATTGACGAATATGTGTTCTTTTTCTTCGTCTGTGTTCGGGTAGGGTGAGAGTTTGCGGGATGGTGTTCATCTACGAAGTATGCAATTTCTGGACGGAACCAAAATGAACCAATGCGGTCTAAAATTATAAGACGGTCGCGCATGATTTCAGGAACCTTGATTTATTTAGGCAAGGTCATTTGTAAAGAGTCAAAATTCGTTTATTCTTCCTTGTAGTGTATTGGGACCTCTGTTACGGAACTCGGTCATAGTCTTCATCTCTCAAGATAAACTTTCATGGCGTCCCACTGCTATAGTAATTGTTTGATCTGCGCTTTCAACGTTACTTCCCCATTGCGTCAAGTTTCTGCCTAAAGTCATAGGCAACTGAAATCTGTAAGGGGATCAGTCCCATCACTGCACGATTGCGCGGATCCCTCTATCAGTCAAAGATCGGATTGCGGTGTGAGTTGTCTCGAAGCAAGTACGTGGCTTTGGCTTCTCACTGAGAGTTGGCTACCAACAAAATTGCATCATCTGTACAGTACCAACTGACACATTGATAATCTATTCCAAAATTATCCGGCCATGACTTTTGACAACTTTTCAATTTGAAAATTTGGTTTGCTATTTGAAAACTGGTCAAAAGCGACGCTCAAAGAGCTGCCCGTATAGGCTTGAACTCCGTTCGAATGAGTTCTTAGCTTGCATTGAACGGTCTAGGTCACAACGTTCGTGCTCGCTATGTGACCAGATACTGTCGCGACTCTCATGACTCAATGGTGTCTCAACATTGTGACCAGATACTGTCGCGTCTCTCATGACTCAATGGTATCTCAACATTGTCAGTGATAAAATCATATCGAGTAGAATTAAATTTGGGTAATTATATGTTCATATAAATGTCCTCACTCGGCTGCCGGCCGAGTGGTTAGCGTATCTGATTGCAGTGCCGGCCTCTGGTGCTGCAGATCGCTAGTTCGATCTGCAGTCGTGTGACGGGGAGATTGGGCTCCTCCCCCTTTGTGACAGCCTAACTTGGACACCCTCTTACTTAACTAGGGGAAAATGGCTTTAGGTCTATGCCTACATGTTATTATCAGGGGTCACAGAGTGAATTTTAAGTGCGTCAAAAGGATGAACGCAAAGTAGCAGGACGCTCAACGGAACCGCACGCAATCCATTGGAAACTGTCACAGCCTCATTTGACAGCAGTGCAACTGCACATGGTAACCTATCGTCCGTACGGTGGAAATGAGGCGCAAACCCAATCAAACCAATCGTCCGACATTCTTCTCGCATTCCAGCCATCACATGTCTTCCATCGACTACAAACTTGTGAACCCTTTAAAAATGAATTTCATTCGACAACGTCGAGTTTCCTACCCCTTAGCGTTTAGTCTAAGCCCCGTACCGTACATCGAGCCAATTTATCTAAACGACACGAAATTTTCATGGTAGCCGAGGTGGTTTTGGTGGTCAATTTTATACTATTGGGTAGTCAATACATAGGTACAAGGAGAGTATTGTACGAAATCATACTGTATTGTGTGGTACCCACATGGATGCTGTTCGATACCGTGAGGTAGTGACTCCGTGCCGATGTGTTATGTTATGTTGCGTGCAGCTGGATAAATTTGCTGGCTACGTTAAGGGCATATTGCTGGAACCTCCTTATCCTACCTAACCTAACTTGTGGCGCTTGTTTTTAACTCGCGGGGCAAAGGTTCTTCTTTCTAACCCATGAGGCGTACGTACGTATCATTCTAATATGTGTCCATATCCGCGGGGCCAACGTATGTGTTATTAATTATTTGCCGACAACCCCATGGTGTACTACTACCCCAACATAACCACCACGGTTACCAAAAAAAATTCGTATCTTACAGCACAAGAAGTTGATGAAATCTTCGAATATTTAGTAATCACGCTCTTAAAATAACACATAAGTTTGTCCCGCGGGTTAGGAACACGCGGCGCTCCTAAGTTAGGTTAGGTAGGGTAGGCTTGGTTCCAACAGTATAGCTCGTCCAGTCGCCCGCTACATGACGTAACACGTTGGCGCGAAGCCACTACCCTATGGTATCTAACTGCACCAGGGTGAGCACCATAGTTCGCGTTTTGATTTCGGCCCGTACTCCAAGTAATGCATGACATCGTCCGTACGGTGACATGTACACTGAACTGTTATTATAATGAAAAATTTAGTTTCTGAACAAAACTTTCCATACCGAACGCTTTCTAAAAGAAACAAACTTTAGAAGTGTCTAGATCGAGCATTATGAAAAAAAAACGTACAAGCAGCGAGCTACATTCAATATTCAATTAAACAAACATTCATTTAATCCTAAAGCAGTCATGGGCGCCCACCAATGGTATTGTATGGTACAGGTCTATATCTTGAAGGTGGTGGCCCGACCTTACTGTAGCCGCTAAATACCTGCTGTCCCATTAGTTGCCGTTTATCGCAGCTTCGCGTCAAACTACAAAGAATATTTGCGTTTAAGTAGATAATATCTGCGGAGGTTTGGTTCTTTATCGTTTTCATTACCAGGATGTTTAGTTGTGTAGTATAACGTATAATTTCCTATTTAAATAAGATGTAAACGACTTCTGATTTATGCTTATGAACGTACAGCCCCGTTTCAATTATCGGAACATCGGCAGGCAAGCACTTCATAGACAACAATGATAAATTTATTACTTTTATCGTCGATTTCTATTGCGGTTTATTAACTCAAATTACTATGTTCGTTCGTTTTAAAAACTTCTTAATCGTTTTTAAAATCAATTTCTAGTAGCTATAGATGAACCAATGTATCGGTACTATCTTATATTTGGAACATCATTTACAGATGACCAGATCAGAAGTATTAATGTGAACATCTTGCAGGCCAGGAATCGGTCTGTTTGGGCTATCACCGTAATAGCTTTGGCTTGAAATGTTGGCTTGAATAGAATTTCAACTCATTTTCCCATTCGAATATCAGTTTACTCGTACGAAACGAGTTCTTCCAAAAATTCACTACTTTTAAATGTTGTTCAGTCTTAAATAACGAAGCTTTACTGAGTCCTCTACCACAAGTACTAACTCCCGCGATGTCGTACAAATATCCACTTCGTTCACCCGCCTCGTTGAATGTATCGCTCTAAATTATGATAATCTGTATTATAGATCTTATGCAATTCGCCTTCTGCGAGACACGTCCACATGAAATGGAATTGCTGAGAAGTGTATTATTTTCTTTTAGAAAATGAATCGATAGCTTACGCTGGTGCCCGAGGGATATCATGGCCAACGAAAAATAACTATTCAATGCAATCGAAAAAAACAATTCCGGTAATGGAAGCATTGTTTCATCAGTATTTAGGGCGCACATGTGCATTAACCAAATGTCTTTAATGTTTACAGGAAGTAACATAGGAAGCAGCTTCTATGATACGTAAAACTTTCTTAGGGAACCTCAGGGAACAAAATGTATGTAAGTTGAAATGATTTGACTTAGCAACGAGTGAGGCGAGCCATCGTCCCACGTCTCTCCTAAACCGAGGTACGTCGCATAACTCATCAATTACTTAGGGAACATTAGGGAACAAAATGTATGCAAGTTGAAATGAGTTGACTTAGCAACGAGTGGGGCGAGCCATCGTCACAACGTCTCTCTTTAATTGAGGTACGTCGAGGAGCTCAATTACTGTGAACAGTTCAGGACATCTCACTAAGTTTGATAGTCTCCTGAATAAATCCCTGGATATGTCCGGTACGAATATATATTTCTAATGCTAGAACCATGTGTGTTCATTACTGCGATTCCGGGCACTGTAGCTGGTTTAAACAAGACCCCGCTGATTTAAGTCTTCATTAGACAATTAGCGGCATGACTGACTTCGTTGTCTACCCTGCCTCGCGATCCTAGCCTTTTCATGCACAATTCCGAAAAGATCAACAGCAGCTATAAAATCAGCATTATAATTTTTTTTATTTATTATTTATATAACTATGTTATGATGCTATTTTCTGATGTCGCTTCTTTTCTTCCTGATGAATCATAGTAATCAAAATTCACAGTTCATCAAGTTAAAAGTTTCTTCCTAACAGCTGAATAGTCAACGAATCATCTTTAGCTGGACGATGAATGGCTTAGCCATCTTGCAAGCCTTTTGAAACGGCTACTCCGCAGTGTACGGCGATTGAAGTTTGATGGGAAGGTCGTTACATTCAAATAGTTTCCGCGACACAAGATCAATAACGACGTTGTTCGAATTAGATCGGGGATGGGGAAGAAGTTAGATAGGAGGTTCACGTATTTTGAGATGGTTTGGATACACGGTGAGGGTGGATAAGAAGATTGGTGAAAAAATTGATGATAGCAGAGGCAAGTGGAAGCAGGCCTAAAGGTTGACCGAAGTTTGAGTGGATGGATGGTGTGAAGCAGGCGTTATGATGGAGAAACTTGAGTGCGGAGATAGATAGAGAGAGCGTCCAATGAATAGGCGTTAGTGAAGAGTGGCTGTGAATGAAAGATTTTTTTGGATGTTGCTCTGATGTGTTTTTCGCCCTTGGCATCTCATTGAGGAGCAATGTGGTCGTGGTTGGGGGAGGGTGTCAGCATGACGCGGCAGGAATAAACCAGTCACACTGTCAGACCCTGCTGCTGAAACTGACCTCCGACCTCACTCCTGACACAAAGTGTTTCTGGCGGGGTCTTCCAGCCGCACCCTATAGCTCAGAAAGGCTAAGTTGTGTGTGTGTGTGTATGTGTGTGTATGTATGTGTATGTATGTGTGTGTATGTATGTGTGTATATGCATGTGCATGTGCATGTGCATGTGCATGTGTGTGCATGTGTGTGCATGTGTGTGTATGTGTGTGCATGTGTGTGCATGTGTGTGCATGTGTGTGCATGTGTGTGCATGTGTGTGCATGTGTGTGCATGCGTGTGCATGTGTGTGTGTGTCTGTGCATGTGTGTGTGTGCATGTATGTGTATGTGTAAGTGTGTATGTAAGTGTGTGTGTGTGTGTGTGTGTGTGTATGTGTGTCTCTCTCTTTGTGTGTGTGTGTGTGTGTCTCTCTCTCTCTGTGTCTCTGTCTCTCTCTGTCTCTCTCTCTCTCTCTCTTTGTCTGTGTGTGTGTGTGTGTGTGTGTGTGTGTGTGTGTGTGTGTGTGTGTGTGTGTGTGTGTGTCTGTGTGTATGTGTGTGTGTGTCTCTCTCTCTCTGTGTGTCTCTCTCTTTCTCTGTGTATGTGTGTGTGTGCGTGTGTGTGTGTGGGTGTGTGTGTGTCTCTCTCTCTCTGTGTCTCTGTGTGTGTCTCTCTCTCTCTCGCCGTCGGACTTCAATCTCTCTGGGATGTTCGGCCTAGCATCTGTATCTGCATTAGTTAGGTGATGTTTCTTCTAAATGAGGTCAATCTTCGCTGAAACTATTTCATGCCTTCAAAGATCTCATGTATTCCAATAATTGATCTTCTTGATGTCATCATATGTAATGTTTAGTCCTTCATTTAAATGATTATATTATCACCGATAAATGTTTCCTCATTAGCGTGTTTCATTTGATAAATGCATTATTGTTTATAATAAGTTGGGAATGTTCAATAATTCGTAGTGCCACCGAGGGTACCCGAACAAGACCCTTGGAATTGATGGTTGATCGTGTGTATGATAGAGGTTTCTGAAAACGAACAATTTTTCTACGAAGCATGTACAATAGCGAAAGAAAATTCGTTTATGGTAAAAGATTACGATGAATCTCCACTGATCATTCTCCGCTCGACATTCAAGTTCATGGAAATTTAATTGATATTATCCATAAAGAATGGTTATCCAGAGATAATGCCGTAAGAAATTTCCATGTGAAGTTGAATTCCATTTGGAAAAGTCTAGTTATTTTTTTCAGTTTTAGACTAACCATAAATGAATTTGCTTTCGCTACTGTACGAGAAAAAAGAAAGTGCTCCTGAAAAACATCGTCAGTATTTCTTGAGAGAGACTAATCCAATTGAAATCAACACAAAACGCTGGAGCTCGTTTTTTTTCCCGTTCTAAATATGTAGTTATCAATGATATATGGTATGAAAATAAAATTTCAAACCAATTTATTTTTCTTCACGAAGACATTCGGTCAAATTCCTTTGACACTTGCAACACATTGTAATCCTCATTTCATAATCCAAATGTGATTTTTTTGTATTCATGCACCATCGTTACTTTTTCTCTTCTCACCACGCCACGCCGAAGTGACGTCATGACCTGAAGATTTCATTTTTGTAATCCTCATTTCATCACCCAAGTGTGATTTTTTTGTATACATGCACCATCGTTACTTTTTCTCTTCTCACCACGCCCCGCCGAAGTGACATCATGACCTGAAGATTTCATGATTTTTTTCTTGCCTCTAACATTTTTTTAAGGTTTATCGCTAACACAAAATTTGAACTGCTTGAAAATATTTCGATACCCATCATTACTTTTAAGTCTATCCATTCATTAATCAATACAATGTTCATTGCACAAGCAATTCCAGTTCCCTACCTCCCACTCCACCTCCAGTGTCTCCCTCCACTGCACCACTTACCTCCATGTGGTGTCGATGTGTCTACCGCCTCCGGGGCTTCGCGCCGTACCTCCTCAGTCTGCCGGTCCTTCTCTTAACAGTAGCGTGTGGTTAGCGCGTCCACTCTACTTCCCCTCTAGCACGATTTAGCCATCTTCCTCCAGCTGTACTTGCACACCAGAGTCATGAAATCCATCCTGAGCATCTTTATCCTCGTGGGCCTCATCTCAGTAGGTGAGGACATGTTACGCTACTTGGGAATGACTTTAAAGCCATGAAATGACCAGCTTCAATGGAGGCAAATCCACGCCAATTCTTGTGTGAGGACTTTTTTTGAAGAAAGATAACAGCGCATCGAATTTCAGTACAGCTCCTTCCCGCGTAATCAATACCAGAGTCTACAAGCATTTTCAGCACATACAAATAATTTTACTAGCTCCTCTGCTTATCTGGTATGGCCTGCAACTAAGACGATTGGTATAAAGTCAATTAAACCTATGTTCCGAGGTGAAAAAGATGTAACAGGAGAGCTTCCCTAAAATTACAACAGAAGGAACATTTACTGATGATGACGCTGGAATGGCACATGCCGTAATTAGGCATTTGCGTGGACCAGCAAATAAAAATGAAATGATACCGATAGGCGACATCGAAGTATTGCTACGCTACCCTACCGTTTCTCGTTACCCAGTTACTAGTGGCACTTCAACCACAAATCTCAACCGAAATGGCTATCCATGCAATATTTTGTTGGTGGATGTTATTATAAGTTGAGTACTGTTCTATGTTTGCATGCAACTGCAATAATTATAAATGAGAACGAGGAAATAATTGAGAAGGTTTCAATAGCGATAAATGATAGCGGAAATCAGTAGATAGAAGTGTTGATGCGACAGCACAGATCTAATCCAGATGAAAGCCCTAATACTTGCTGCACCAAGCCAGATTTTAAAGAAAAAGCATTTGTGAACTTTCATGAATAAATTAAAAATAGTCATTAGATGTTCCGAAGGGAGCTTAGACTAAGCCTTTCACAGAGACATTTCAACGAGGCATTCGTAATCGCACGCACGATTCTACGGAGTCTGCGCTGAGGTGGTGCCACCAAAATTAGGTTGTATACGTTCTGAGAATGGAATGGGAACAGAATTGCTATTAACAAAGCACTCGTATCCACTGATACATTTTGAATAGGCCGACCTGTCATTCACCACGATTTCGTACGTCTGTCGTCAAACTACCTGAGGTACACCCCTATAAGATCTCTTGTTTCACCTGATGCATTCGGGAAACAAAACCCAAGTAAGCGAACACTTGGCTAGTAGTGTACTTGCCATACAAATCCTTGTACAAGGCCGATCTGTTGTGTAGTGGATTATCCTATTTTTTTCAATGCGGGTGCATTTCAAACGTACTGTATTTTTTTTAATTCAACACCAGACACGTGCAATTACTTCTTGCGCCTGTGAATTAAATTTTGTGTTTTATTGATGTTTTTTTCCTAAATAACATACCAACCTTATCTGTTCCGTTATCCTGTACCGCCACGCGTGATGGAATACAGTGCTGAGAACGTGGCCTTTTGAGCTATATTAATTTGAAATTACTTTTAAAGTCCTTGTACCAACTGCTGCTGGAAGTATAGAATTTCTTTGTAGGCTAGATACAGCCAAAATGAACACGGGACAAGGCGTGTACCAGCTGCGAGTGGGAGCATGGAAACCGCCGCAATTTGATAAAATGTTGCACCTTGAACGTACTTGAGTGGAGCGGTTCCATGGGGCGTATTTTCCGTCAGAATGCGACGGAAAGTTGCAAAATAACATGAATAGATAATCGTCTTTTCTTTTCATAATGATAATCTTCGAAAATGATACTCTGGTTTTCGTGACTCCCCTGCTTGGAATTACCTTCAACACGAATGCTGAAAAGATAATTTATTTCGAAATCAAATTTCTCATAGTCATTAAATTCTGATTTTAGTCTATTCAAGCTTCTATTTCAATGCGTTTTAATTGCAAAATATTGTTCTAAAAATGTCAGATCATCAACAAATTTTTATTGTCATTTATACACAGGAAATCTCGTAATTTAGTCTGACGAGTACCTTTGAATGGAATGCGAGGATACGAGTTAGTTGACCAGTTATTTTTTCTACACTAGAAATACATTATTTTCAATATGCTTTATTTGACGGCGGCAAGAAAAAGACGAGAAATATCAACACGTTAATGATTCGTACCATAACATTACTGATGATCAGAGGGCCTTGGAGAAGTTATGTATGAAATCTCCCTTCGACAAAATGACCCTCGGAGGTCCAATCATGATGCCATTAGACATTAACAAGTCCATTTAACCCTGAAAATCGTGATATCTCTGGGAGTATATTTACTGAAGATAACATGCACATTTTTCAAACGGCATGTTTTTTTTATTTCTTTTACATCAGATACAAGTGTAATGCCCGTTTGCTAACGAGTGTTGGAAATCATATAGCTAACATGTGTTTGAGCTGAGGTATAGCTTAAAATTATGACCATTCGCATTTCATGTCGGTTATTTCCGTACTTCCACGGCTGTAAGAAGACGGCGCCGTGCACAGCCCTTCCTAGTCAAGTGAATGCGACGGTATAGTGTTAGGAACCTCTTTCTGATCCGTCCGACCCGTGCTATTCTGACGCATGGTCAGTTGTAACGTCATGCGGAGTGCTAAGCCATCATAAATTCTTCCAAACGCGTAATTAAAGTGACATTCTTGATATTCTATCAAAATCTTCAGCAAAACAATGATTGATTGTACTTGAAATGATAGTGCATATTTTTTTCTTCCAAAAGGGCAGTTTGGTATAAAATATTGAATGATTAGGGCGTGCATAAAGCAACGCTCAATTTTATTCCATACATAAAAGTAGAATACAAGCAGGTACGTGCAACGGCTATTAGTTGGATGTCTTGATGATTTTTTGCATATGCATCGTTTTTATTAAAATGATTACGGTATGTTGAAATGAAACGTAACTCATATAAAGGAACAATACTTTCAATTTCCAAAAGATGAATGCTCCGAAAGTAATTTGATTGAAGATTCAGTCCGGAATATATTCTCTTCAAATTAAACTTAGAGAAAATGTTTACTATTCTGCATCAAACACAATTAGCCTATCAGCAAGTTCATATATGCGGTCAAAGAGTTATATAATTGAAAATTGTTGAAATTAATTCAATTCTTTCCGTGAGGGCTTCAACTGAGCATGATAAATTTTTGTTGTATTGAATTTATTTGTGAACGTCAAAAATAATAATTGAACTATGTTTAAATTATTATGCAATTCCTCCCGTCATGGGCTTCAGGTGAGCACAATTCGTTTTCGTTGCGGTTGCTATTGATCATTTCCAGATGGATTCTGCACTACAGCTAAATACTAGTTAAGTCTTTGTGGGAAATGAATGCAGTTAATATGTGTACAGTCTTTCGTCTTCTTTTGCAATGCTTTGCATTGACAATTATAAATGAAGAGTTGCAATGTCATACGGATAGACATACTGCTTTACACTAACCTTTTTTCTATGGACCGACAAGTGTTGAATGCCATTCGATTAAATTTGGGACTTATTCTAAAAAGCGAGTCTGTTCGTCCGTTGTAATGCACACCATTAATCGACACGTCTTTTGAAGTAAAGTAGAACACTTGCAGACCAACATTATAATGCACACTCGCAGACCAACATTATTATTCACCGAATTCCAAATGAAAGGAAACTCTATATCTTTTTACGCTGCTAGCGTACTCCGAATTACAGTACCATGAATTCACATGTGTATGGACCAGACAAGATATTCCTATAAATTGTAAGAAGAAAAATCGATATAGCCTCACTTTTAATCTCAATATTTCAACCGGTCATGGTGGAAATATGCTGCGAAATTTTAGATCGGAGTTTTGTTCGAAGTTCTATTATTCTAAAAGCATGAAAGTAATTACCTCAATTTATTTAAGCGTCCATTTTGATCGTCTGCAAGGTGTTGCTTGTGAGAATATCCTTTGTCGTATGGTGTGAAAATAACAAATGCTTCTTTACAATTACTTAATGTGCAGACGATGACATATATTGCTGGTGTTGCCACCGCCTTAAGAAAGTTTTATAATTTATTTCTAGCTAGCTCCTGCCCAACTTTCGATAAATAATGCCTCCTGAAATAATTTCATTTCTTTCTACACCACTTTCATAGCAAAGACTTCGATTTAATATATGACTCTAAGAAAACTTTGCCCTCTCGTCATTTCTTGGCGGGGATCGCTACATATTAGTTTGCATTGAAGCACAAGCCAATGACTACGCTTTTTCTGGTGAAGAATTTTCAAGGTAAGAATTTTGACATGATATCTACTTGTAACCCCCGATCGATTCCAATGAATTTGCTGAAGAATAATATTAATTTCATTTCCTGAAGATTCTGTGATTAGCTGATCGTTTTTGAGCAGTTGCAAGTAGAGAAATGATTCAAATTGCATATGATAGGTATAGTGTTTAATCATCTGCGAAATCCTCGATATTTTACGAGCTTAAAGCAACAGAATAGGCAGGGGTGCGGCATCAAAATCTCTGACCTACAGCAGCTCTGTGACCGCTGTTGTCAGCTGTTAGTTAGACTGTTTCCAACTAACGACGAAAGCTAATCATATGTTGATTAATTATGTAAAATTACTTAACTGCATGAATGATTGAGAGAAGCGCGCATAATAAGGGCATTGTATTGGGTAGAACCGGTAAACCAGCAGCTGATTGCTTACCGATTTTGCACAGAAAAACAATGTCCCGGTCAGTTGCTCTATAAACGATAATTTCGAGGCTGTATTCCACGGTTTTGTGGTTATTAGAAAAATCGTAGGAAAATGTTGTCTTATCAAATAATTATAGTTCAGCTTGCACATTCTGTTGAGAAATGTTCAAATCTTAGAATGCCCTTTACTCGGCAGTTGTCTGCGTTTCTCCACAAGTACTTTGAGCGCACGGATAGTTTGGTTGAGACTTTTTTGTAAAGGGATTATCAGGCTTGGGGATCATGATTCAAGCGCACATTTTGCTCTTAAATGATTTACTTACCAGCACCTGAGTATTTGTGTTGTAGTTCCTTCCATTTCAATAGGGTTGATCAGCTTACCTTGGGTCCTCTAAATAGAAGGACTTTGCTCCGTCGGTCTGCCTGCCTGTTCAAATTAATGAAACGCCTCTGACGAAACTACCTAGAAACAATTTTCTAAAGAATTTATATATTTTCCTAATCTGAGCTCTGACCCTCCATATTCTTCTCTATTTGAACGTAAGTTACACTTCAATTGATGGTGCTATGGATTAGTCAGCACTGCATGGGTGTGCCCAATTACCACTTTGAGGGCACTTCTGTCTAGAACACGTGAATGCTAGTGTGTCCTGATTATGTTAAAGTGCTACATTGTCGATTTGCTGATATTCTGTCGCCTTGAGGCCTCCTATTACAGAATTGTTGGTAAATCATCCGCTGCTCATCAGTGGCCAACGTGGCGTTTGTCTGCAGAAAGGCAACCGGACTTCTTGAAATTCGGAGCCGATATGGACACCGGCATTACGCTATTCAAAACAATATTACGCTCGCGCATTGACTATGGAGCAATAGTTAACGGTTCAGCAGCTAAAACCACCCTTCAACCTCTCTTCATCATCGTAAATAGAGCCCTGCGTATCACAACCGGTGCGTTCCGTTCCACACCCATAGAATCCCTGAACGTGCTTGCTAACCATCTTCCTTTTCCGCTCCAGAGAGACAAACTCTCACTACTGTACTATTTTAAGCCGTGGAGCTACACCGATAGCCCAGCGCTGTGACGTCACCAACATTCTCGATAAACGCCTCTTTGAGGCCAAGAAGAACATATGCCCACCCTTTTCTCTTCGTGTGGACAACTTACTGACCTCGCTGAACATGAGTTGCAAAGCAATCAAGCCTTCATTCTCCTATCGAATTCTTCAAATCAACAAACCAACGTGGATGATCAGCCCGCCGCTGGTCAGCCTAGATTTGCGAACGTACCCCAAAGCAACAACCCCAACCAACACGTACCGCCGAGAATTCTCGCGACTACTTGATGGAACAGTATTCTGAGCACCGCCATGTATACACTGACGGCTCCAAAACATCGGACGGAGTGGGAGCTGCCACCGTTGACAAAGGGACCTCGCGTTTGGCCACCCTACACCAAGAGGCCTCTGTATTCTCTGCAGACCTGCACGGACTCGAATTGTCCACCTTCATTACTAAAAGTGACGTCCTCCCCAAATACGTTTTAGTTTCAGACTGTCTGAGTGTTCTCACTCAGCTAAAAACTCTGCATTTTGATCACCTTGCCCTTAGAAAAATGCAACACAATTTATTCACGATGTCCGAGACGGGCCAAACGGTCGAGTTCTGCTAGATCCCTGGACGCGTAGCAATAAGAGGAAATGAGCGCGCAGATGCTCCTCGCTAAACGGGCGTCTACCCAGCAAGAACAATTCATCTCCATACATTACCGAGACTGTTTCCCAGTCATCAACTCGCGTATAACATCACGATGGAACGACTCTTGGCAACAGAGTGTACAAAAAATGCGTGCAGGTAAACCATCCGTGGGAGAGGGGGATGCCAGGTTTTCTAATAGGGGAGACCAAGTGTTCATTAACCGTCTATGCACGGGACACACTTGGATAACCCACAATCACCTAATGGACGTAGACATGGGACCGGACGCACCACCATGCCCCTGTTGCCACAGAGTGGCAATCAGTGTGAAACACTTACTTATGGATAGTGATGCACACGCAGCAGCCCGACGAGCCTTCTTGAGCCCCCCGTGCAACCTACAACGCCTGCTCACAGAAACAGAACACCGAAATAAACTGATCGCTTTCGGAAAACACACCGGGACTATATGGAGGCGTGTGAAAGTAACGAAGTATGAATCATTTCTGATCCTGAAATCGCTGTCCTTTCTACGTATTAATTGTGAACTTAAACTTAACTTTGTGCACGAAGCTGGGCAAAATCAACGGATCATCGTGCCCCACGGGGGAACACTCAGTGACTACTCGTTGGAGTTCCGGTGGAAAATAGAAGAAACTACTACTACTATCATGGATCATTCTCGGGTTTGGATCATTCTCGGGTTTGGATCATTCTCGGGTTATGGATCATTCCTGAGCAATTGCTCATTCCTGAGCAATTGATCATTCCTGAGCAATTGATCATTCCTGAGCAATAGATCATTCCTAAGCAATTGATCATTCCTGAGCAATTGATCATTCCTGAGCAATGGATCATTCCTGAGCAATGGATCATTCCTGAGCAATGGATCATTCCTGAGCAATGGATCATTCCTGAGCAATGAATCATTCCTGAGCAAAGGATCATTCCTGAGCAATGGATCATTCCTGAGAAATGGATCATTCCTGAGCAATGGATCATTCCTGAGCAATGGATCATTCCTGAGCAATGGATCATTCCTGAGCAATGGATCATTCCTGAGCAATGGATCATTCCTGAGCAATGGATCATTCCTAAGCAATGGATCATTCCTGAGCAATATATCATTCCTGAGCAATGGATCATTCCTGAGCAATAGAAAATTCCATGGCAATCGACCATTCAACGGCAGTGGACCATTTCAGACCAGTTTATTAGCCCAGAGCAAGGGACCATTTCAGGGCAATGAACCATTTCAGAGCAATGAACCATTTCAGGGCAATGAACCATTTCAGGGCAATGAACCATTTCAGGGCAATGAACCATTTCAGGGCAATGAACCATTTCAGGGCAATGAACCATTTTAGGGCAATGAATCATTCCAGGGCAATGGACTATTTCAGGGCAGTGAACCATTTCAGGGAAATGGACCATTTCAGGGCAATGGACAATTTCAGAGCATTGAATATTTCTTGGACTAAGGAACCGTTTTTGGACAAAGGACCATCCCAGGGCAATGGACCATTTCGGAGCAATGGACCATTTCGGAGCAATGGACCATTATGGGCAATGGGTCATTTCAGAGCAATGGACCATTTCGGAGCAATGGATATTGTCTGGACAAGGACCAGGACCATTTCAGGGCAATGGATATTTCCTGGACAATAGACCATTCCAGGATAAAGAAAAATTCCAGAGCAACGGACCATTTTCGACCTATATATTATTCCTGAGCTATGTATCGTTCCTGGGAAGTAGATAATTCCACGGCACAGTTGTAGACCAGTCTAGGGCAATAGACCATTCGAATAAAATAAATCATGTCACGGCAGTGAACCATTACCTGGCAATAGACAATGATCCATTATATGACAAAGTCCCATTCCAGATAAATGAACTATTCCTGAACAATAAACTATTCCAAAACAATGGACCATCCAAATACAATTGACCATTCAAAGACAATTGACCATTCAAAGACAATTGACCATTCAAAGACAAATGACCATACAAAGACAATTGACCATTCAAAGACAATTGACCATTCAAAGACAATTGAACATTCAAAGACAATTGACCATTCAAAGACAATGGAACATTCAAAGACAATGGACCATTCAAATACAATGGACCATTCAAATACAATGGACCATTCAAATGCTATGGACCATTCCAAGGCAATGGACCATTCCATGGCAATGGACCATTGAAAGGCAATGGACCATTCCAAAGTAATAGACCATTCAAAGACAATGTGCTATTCCACGGCAATTGACCACTCTGGGACAGTAGACCATTATACGTTAATGGACCATTCCTGTGTCGTTCATAATTCCATGGGAATAAAACATTCACAGGCAGTCAGTCATTTCAATGTAGTGTACTATTCCAGGTCAATGAAAACTCAACATTTTGATCACCCTGCCCTTAGGAAAATGCAACACGACTTACTCACGATGTCCGAGACGGGCCAAGCGGTCGAGTTCTGCTAGATCCCTATAAAATATAAATATAAAATATAAAAAAGTTTATTCATACACAGATGGTATGTTCTTCTTTGAAACAATAAATTTATACATAGTAAATATAAATAGGTAGAATGAAAAGCTTAAAACATGTAACTAAGTAGTTGGAGCTGTGTGCAAGCGGTGGGGAGCCATTTTGCTATCCTAGCTGGACATACGAACACGGCTATTGCCTAAACATGTAATGACAAGAGAGCTATAAGGGTAAGTTGTAATGTGCACAGTTGATATCACTGTATCCTCATGACATAAGGTGTTGCGATTTGGCAAGGGGATAACTTATATGACAATTAGTTAGAGTGAGAATTGATAATTCAGCAGCACTGCCTAATTTATTGGGTAGCAAAGAATGCGACGGTATGAGTGGGTCTATGCGAGACAGAGAGTCACTGACAAAAAAACATATTAAGTATCAATATTATAATATATGTTCAACTTAACAAAGGTTTCTTCGTACACGAGTTGTGTTATTCTTGAGGAGCGTTGAGCTCCTTAACGTGTCACGACGAAAGAGCTGTCAAGGTAGGTTTGAGGTGCACAATAAGTGTGCATTATATCCTAATGAGATTAGGTGTTGTTATTTGACCTTGGAATCTTTTGCATAGTAATTAGTATGAATTCTGTAGTTCGAGCCCACAGTCCAATTAATTGAACAGCAAAGAGTGTGTGTAACGGTATGGGTGTATCTCTGTGAGTTAGAGAACCACTGGCATAACAAACAACCAAGAAAGAAATATATTTACATTTGTTTGCTTTCATACACGAACCGATGTGATGATTTTTGTGTCACGATTATAGAGTGCGTACCTGCACACGGAGAAACGTATATCTAGATTACGTATAAACAATACATACATAAACACAAATACACGTAGAATGTCTATAGAACAGTAAAATAGATACCTATGCGCAATCAGTCTGGAGCCTTTATTCATATCATCCGCCAAGTACAAGTGTCAAAGGGTCTTGGTGTGTGGATGGGCCTATGTGACTTGGGGAGCTCATATACAGATGAAATGGTATTATTGTACCGCCATAAGCCTAAACATAGATATACACACATTTAAGAGTCACATGAGGATGGATCTACAAATCTGAAGTACATTTGATGATGGGTGCGTGCGCAAATTTGGAAAAAAAAAATACATATGATGATGGGTCAAGACCTTATGGCGTTCATCACACCGTGTAACCGAGAGAGTGAACTTGTTAGTGACCGGTAGCGAGCATCTAACCTTTAACTGAGCATGAGTATCACCTTTCAGAAACATGGCGAGAAGCCGGAGAAATAGCCAAGTATATTTAAATTACATAATAAATAGGCGGTCCATCCCGATAAAACATTGCATTGCGATCGGACATTATGTTTTGATGACGTAATTGGTTGATTATCTGCCTGATACGTTGGAAGGTAAAGGTTGTCTGGTTATGTGTGGGTGTGAGTTCGAGGGTTCTGCCATACATGCGTTTAACGGCTCTGTCATACTTGCATGTGTGATCTGGGCACGGCATATTTGAAGTAACGCTGTGCGAGGAGATTCCTGTCTTTATACGTGACGTTAAATTTCACGCTTTGCGGAAATACGAAAGAAGTGATCATGAATCTCATTGAGTCTATCGCTATCGAGGATGAAACAGAGTCGTGCTAACAGGATGATAGTGTTGATGCTCCCAGCGAACTGGAAAATATAGTGTTACGTTGCCAGTTCCGTGTTGATCGTCATCAATTGTTTGACTCAGCCTGCCCCTGCCTGCGGGCAAGCAGTAGAGTGGTACATTTCTGCTTGAAAGAAGATACGGTTGCGCAGTTCCGAATGTCAGCTGGTAGCTTGTTGAAAGTCTTTGTACCTGAAATCGTGAAAGCTTTGGCCCCAATCTCTGTTCTTCTGAACTCGGTATCAATGTTATTTTCATTCCGTGTTGATCGTTGATGGGCCGTTTTTTGAGTTGTCAATACAACACCGTTTGAACAGGAAAGCTTGTTCTGAATTTTAAAAACTCGTATTATTTTGCTCAGCTCTAGTCGTTCCTGGATGTTAAGCCACCCGAGTTTTTTGGAATTGGTGTCACGTGATCACTCTTTCTAAAGTTTCCGTCGTGAGTTACTTTTGCGGTGAAGTTCATGCTTCGTTGAATGTCTGAGAGTAATGTTTTCGTGCACTTTCCCCTTATGGTAGGGCAGTAGTTTAAATGAGAAAAAAAATCAGAGCATTGATAACGAGAAGTCTGGACTTGAAGTCGAGTTGTTTCTTTGTTCGACTGAGAAACATTAGTGTACCATTCAGCTTGGAACAGAGCTTATCAACATGATGTCTAAATGTCATATTGGGATCAAGCTACACTCCCAAATTTTTGACTTTGTTGTCAAGATGGATTTTTGTGCCCATGCAATCAACTTCAAAATTCTCGGGAACTCTCCGTGTATTTGCTCTGGATCCCAGGATGATGCACTGTGTTTTACTTGTAGTAACTTTGAGCCCATTTGAGGAATACCAGTCCATTATGTGGGTCAGCGCTGTTTCTGCATCCGTCTTCAGCTTTTCTAATTCGTTTGCTGGTCTAACGAACAATAGTTGAACATCGTCTGCGTATAATGTCATTCTGGAGTTGTCAAGGGGGTTTCCACAACTTATGTCGTTGATGAACAGGAGGAAAAGAACAGGTCGGAGAATCGAGCCTTGTGGAACGCCGAAATTTACCGGTCTTGGAGAAGAGGTGATCTTTCCATCTAACACGACAGACTGGGACCGATGCCTGAGATAGCTTCCTAACCAGGGTGTTTGGATGTTTAGCTGTAGCAGTTTTTGCAGCAAAATGTCGTGATTTACACTGTCAAATGCTTTTGAGAGGTCCAGCAGCACGAGTAATGATAGACTGTTTTCGTCTATAGCTTTGTATACGAGTTCGGAGATTTT
>SDVV010005964.1:0-18801 GCA_016164225.1 Gammarus roeselii
CCAGTGCGCTGGCTGGCGGGTTGCTCTATTGGACCAGTGCGCTGGCTGGCGGGTCGCTCTATTGGACCAGTGCACTGGCTGGCGGGTCGCTCTATTGGACCAGTGCGCTGACTGGCGGGTCGTTCTATTGGACCAGTGCGCTTGCTGGCGGGTCGCTCTATTGGACCAGTGCGCTGGCTAGGCGGTGTGCTCTATTGGACCACTGCGCTGGCTAGTCGGTACGCTCTATTGGACCAGTGCGCTGGCTAGGCGGGTCGCTCTATTGGACCAGTGCGCTGAATAGGCGGTGCGCTCAATTGGACCAGTGCGCTGAACAGGCGGTGCGCTCTATTGGACCAGTGCGCTGAACAGGCGGTGCGCTCTATTGGACCAGTGCGCTGAATAGGCGGTGCGCTCTATTGGACCGGTGCGCTGGCTGACGGGTCGCTCCATTGTACCAGCGCGCCGCCTGACAGCGCTCTGGTAGGTGGAGTCAATTCAGGACAACCTCTGCAGCTTGGCACATGCCTGTGTTGACTCGAACAAGTTTGGGCAACGGTTACGAAACATTCCAGTTAAAATTTTACGATAGCCTTGTGAACTTTGAATTTAGGTGGAAGAGTAATGGTTTCAATGTACCACATAGTTCAATGTCAAGATACAAATCTCGTATACATATACAGTCCACTTGTTACCATACTTGTTCACGTGGTTTATTAACGGCTAAAAGCCCTTTCTTGTATTGACGAGCTTTCCCTCTCTGCGGGTTCCTCGTGGAGTTGTTCAGAAGCTTAATCCTGGCCTCCAAAACGGCAGAGGTTCAGTTCTCTCCTCATCTTCCGAGAGCTAAAGTTTGCTGAGTCTCAGCAAACAGTTGGCCTTACCGTAAGGCGATTACTAGGCAAGGATATTAACAATGTGAATAGCAGAAAACTAAGAGAAGCCAACATTACGAACCACTGAGGAGCCGGGTTACAGAGACGGAGAAGAGTGTCTCGCCATTCTGGGCCTTGTGATGCCGGGACCCTGGGATTATTTTACCCTTTCAGGCTTGTGTCATCAGACTTTCATTTCTTATACTACAAGAGTCTCTTGCAGATATTAAAAACTGAAATTCTCTGCGCCGTTGTGTGCTGTCACAAGATATTAGAAGAGAGAGTTGTTGGGGAATATCGTTGGGTGGTTTGAGGTGCTCTATTGAACAAAGGAACGGAAGCAAGCTTTGCTGCTCAAGATATATATGGAGGCTTGTTTATGAAGAAGAGAGAGACTCAGAGAGACACGGGAAGACGGCGTGTTGCAGGGACCACTATTGCGCGGCAAAATGCTGCCTCTCAAGACGGCGTGTTGCAGGGACCACTATTGCGCGGCAAAATGCTGCCTCTCAAGACGGTGTGTTGATGTGATCACAATAGGCAGCCACATGCTGCCTCTCAAGACGGCCTATTGATGTGATCACAATAAGGCGGCCACATGCTGTCTTTCAAGACGGCGTGTAGCTGTGATCTCCCTGCTGCTTTAACATGCTGCCCTTCAAAATGGCGTGTTGCTGTGATCACTATGCTGCGGTAATATGCTGCCCCTCAAGATGGCACGCTGCTGCGATCACAATAAGGCGGCCACATGCTGCCTCTCAAGACAGCGTGTTGCTGTGATCACTATGCTGCGGTAATATGCTGTCCCTCAAGATGGCATGTTGCTGTGATCACAATAAGCCGGCCAAATGCTGCCTCTTAAGACGGCGTGTTGCTGTGATCACTAGGCTGCGGTAACATGCTGCTCCTCAAGATGACGTGTTGCTGTTTTCACTATGCTGTTGTAACATGCTTCCTCTCAAGACGGCGTGTTGCTGTGATCATAATAGGGCGGCAACATGCTGCCCCTCACGACGGTGTGTTGCTGTGATCACTCTACTACGGCAACGTGCCGCCTCTCAAGACGGCGTGTTGTACTAATCACAATATATTGCAGCATCGTGATGTCTCACCAGATTACGTGCTGGAAGGATCAATATACTAATGAAACATGCTGTCTCTCAAGACGGCGTGTTTTGGTGATCACAAGAGAACGGCAAAATGCTGTCCCTCAAGATTGCGTGTTGCTGTGATCACTTTGCTGCGGCAACGTGCTGCTTCTCAAGACGACGTGTTGTTCTAATCACAATATATTGCAGCATCGTGATGTCTCACCAGATTACGTGATGGAAGGGTCAATATACTGATGAAACATGCTGTCTCTCAAGACGGCGTGTTTTGGTGATCACAAGAGGGCGGCAAAATGCTGCCTCTAAAGATAACGTGTTGCTGTGATCACTTTGCTGCGGCAACGTGCTGCTTCTCAAGACGACGTGTTGTTCTAATCACAATATATTGCAGCATCGTGATGTCCCACCAGATTACGTGCTGGAAGGATCAATATACTGATGAAACATGCTGTCTCTCAAGACGGCGTGTTTTGGTGATCACAAGAGGGCGGCAAAATGCTGTCCCTCAAGATTGCGTGTTGCTGTGATCACTTTGCTGCGGCAACGTGCTGCTTCTCAAGACGACGTGTTGTTCTAATCACAATATATTGCAGCATCGTGATGTAATACCAGATTACGTGCTGGGAGGATCAATATACTGATGAAACATGCTGTCTCTCAAGACGGCGTGTTCCGGTGATCATAATAGGGCGGCAAAATGCTGCCTCTAAAGATAACGTGTTGCTGTGATCACTATGCTGCGGCAACATGCTGCCTCTTAAGACGGCGTGTTGCAGGAAGCCCTATGTTGCAGCATCATGTTGTCTCACCAGATGACGTGCTGAAAGGATCAATATACAGATGAAACAGGCTACCTCTCTAGACGGCGTGTTGCTGGCATCACGCTTCCTCTGCGAATGGCGTGTGGCAGGGATCACCAAACTGCAGCAACACGCTGCCTTTCAAGATGACGCGGAACAAGGGTCACTGTACCGCAGCAACCAAACCCTCTCCAGATGGCATGCGGCAGGTGTCACTGTACCGCAGAAACACGCTACCTCTCCAGACATGGTGTGGTAGGGATCACCAAACTGCAGCAACACGCTGCCTGTCTAGCTGGCGTCCGGCAGGGATCACTGTACCGCAGCAACACGCTACCTCTCCAGATGGTGTGAGGCAGGGATCGCTGTACTGCAGCAATACGCTACCTCATCTGATGGCGTGTGGCAGGGATCACTCTTCTGCAGCAACACGCTGCTTTTCCAGATAGCATGTGGCAGGAATCCCTGCACCGCAGCAATAGGATATCTCTCCGGATGGCGGGTGGCAGGGATCACTCTGCCGCAGCAACAGCCTATCTTTTCGGATGGCGTGTGGCAGGGTTCACTGTACCGCAGTAACACGCTGCCTCTGGAGATGACGTGTGGCAGGGGTTGCTAAAGCACAGCATCACGCTACATCTCCAGATAGCGTGTGGCAGGGATCACTTTGCCGCAGCAAACCGCTACCTCTTGAGAGGGTGTGTTGCAGGGATGATTTTGCTTCATCAATACGCTACTTTTCCGGATGGCGTGTGGCAGGGACTACTGTACCGTCAACAACACGCTACCTCTCCGGATAGCGTGTGGCAGGGGTCACTGTTGCTGAGCAACACGCTACCTCACCAGATGACGTGTGGCAGGGGTCACCATACTGCAGGAACTTGCTTGCTTCTCAATATGGCTTGTGACTGGGATCACAGTATCGCAGAAACATGCTACCTCTCCAGATGGCTTGGGCATGGATCACCATACTGCAGCAACACGCTGCCTCGCCGGCCATTTTCTCAACGCTGTTTAAGCGCTGTAATACACGACCAGTGCAGGCAAATACATTGAATGTGTTTATGACTGCAGAGTTTAATACTCTTACGTTGCATGGACAGCGACGCATTCAACATTTACTAACAAAACCCCCAACAACTTAATGTCATGCTTACCAATTCAAATGCCAACGAAGGATGTTATTATAAAGAAATGTTCTATTCTGAGTTAGAAATGGGCTTCAATTTATGGTCAGTACTTTCCAATATACATTTAGCAGGAATACATTACCAACACAGAATAATATTGTTGTTATTGTTGTGAATATCAGACTAGCTAGTCATGATATTCTGTTCAATAACAATATGAACAAAGGGTCTATTATTCTGTGTCAGTAATGTATTCCTGCTAAATGTATACGGGAAAGTACTGGCCCGAACTGAAGCCAATTTCTAACTCAGAATAATACATTTCTTTATGATAACTTCCTTCGTTGGCATTTGAATTGGTAAGCATGACATTAAGTTGTTGGGGGTTTTGTTAGTAAATGTTGAATGCGCCGCTGTCCATGCAACGTAAGAGTATTAAACTCTGCAGTCACTAACACATTCAATGTATTTGCCTGCACAGATTGTGTATTACAGCCCTGGAACAGCATTTAATAGCTCGTGGTCAGTGAATAGTGTATTGCAGCCCTGGAACAGCGTTTAATAGCTCGTGGTCAGTAAATAGTGTATTACAGCCCTGGAAGAGCGTTTAATAGCTCGGGGTCAGTAAATAGTGTATTACAGCCCTGGATCAGCGTTTAATAGCTCGTGGTCAGTAAATAGTGTATTACAGCCCTGGAAGAGCGTTTAATAGCTCGTGGTCAGTAAATAGTGTATTACAGCCCTGGACCAGCGTTTAATAGCTCGTGGTCAGTAAATAGTGTATTACAGCCCTGGAACAGCGTTTATAGCTCGTGGTCAAAAATCGTTTAATAGGTGCATTATAAAGAAGTGTTTTTCGTTGGACGAGGGAAGTGATCAGATATACTCGTGCTAGTGTGGGGCCATTCTAGTCCCCCTTATAAGTAAAAAATCCATAAGTCTTGTGAGGTTTCCTCGGCAAAAACGAGCTGAGCTACTGAATTGGCCAACCCAGTCACCGCTCAGGCATAAACGAGCTGGGATATTGAATTGGCCAACCCAGTCACCGCTCAGGCTGAGCCGAGCTGAGCTATTGAATTGGCCAACCCAGTCACCACTCAGGCAAAGACGAGCTGAGATATTGAATTGACCAACTCAGTCACCGCTCAGGCAAAAACGAACTGGGATATTGAATTGGCCAACCCGGTAACCGCTCAGGCATAGACGAGCTGAGCTATTGGATTGGCCAATCCAGTCACCGCTCAGGCAAAGACGAGCTGAGCTATTGAATTAGCCAACCCAGTCACCACTCAGGCAAAGACGAGCTGAGCTACTGAATTGGCCAACCCAGTCACCGCCCAGGCAAAAACGAGCTGAGCTATTGAAGTCGCCTGCCCAGTCACCGCTCAGGCAAAGACGAGCTGGGCTACTGAATTGGCCATTCCAGTCATCGCCCAGGCGAAGTTAAGCTGAGGTACTGAAATGGCCAACCCTGTCTCTGCTCAGGCAAAGACGAGCTGGGCTATTGAATTGGCTAACCCAGTCACCGCTCAGGCATAGACGAGCTGGGCTATTTAAATAGCCAACCCAGTCACGCTCAGGCAAAGACAAGCTGAGCTATTGAATAAGCCAATACAGTCACTGTTCAGGCAAAGACAATCAAGGCTATAGAATTGGGCAACCCAGTCACCGATCAGGCAAAGACGAGCTGGGACATTGAATTGACCAACCCAGTCATCGCTCAGGCAAAGACGAGCTGAGGTATTTAATTGGCCAACCCTGTCACCGCTCAGGCAATGACAAGCTGAGCTATTGAATATGCCAATCCAGTCACTGTTCAGGCAAAAACGAGCTGGGATATTGAATTGGTCAATCCAGTCACCTCTCAGGAAAAGACAAGCTGAGGAGAGATATCCTATTAAAGTAGCCAGCCTAGTCACCGCTCAGGCAAAAACAAGCTGGGACATTGAATTGACCAACCCAGTCACCGCTCAAGCAAAGACGAGCTAAGCTATTGAATTGGCCTACCCAGTCACCGCTCGGGCAAAGACGAGTTGAGCTATTTAATGGGGCAGCTCAATCACAGCTAAGGCGAAATTGAGCTGGGACATTGAAATGGACAACCCAGTCGCCGCTCAGGCTAAGACGAGATGAGCTATTGAATTGACCAACCCAGTCACCGCTCAGGCAATGACGAGCTGAGCATTTGAATAAGACAACCCAGTCACCGCTGCGGCAAAAACGAGCTGAACTAGTGAATTGGCCAACCCAGTCACCGCTCAGGCAAAGACGAGCTGAGCTATTGAATAGCCTCCCCAGTCATCGCTGAGGCAAAGATGAGCTGAGCTATTGAATCGGCCAACCCGGTCACCAATCCGTCAAAACGAGCTAAGCTATTGAATTGACAGCCCAAGTCACCGCTCAGGCGAAGACAAGCTGAGCTATTAAATTGGCCAACCCAGTCACCGCTCAGGCAAACACGAGCTATGTTTTGAATTTGTCAAACCAGTCACCCTTCAGGCACAAACGAGCTGAGCTATTGAATTGGCCACCTCAGTCTTAGCTCAGGCACAGACGAGCTGGGCTATTGAATTAGCCAACCCAGTCACCGCTCAGGCAAAGACGAGCTGAGCTATTGAATTGGCCACCTCAGTCAAAGCTCAGGAACAGACAAGATGGGCTATTGAATTGGCCGACCCAGTCACCGCTCAGGCAAAAACGAGCTAAGCTCTTGATTTGGTCAACCCAGTCACCGCTCAGGCAAAGACGAGCTGAGCTATTGAATTGGCCAACCCAGTCACCGCTCAGACAAAGACGAGCTGAACTATTTAATTGGCTAACCCTGTAACGGCTCAGGCAAAGACGAGATGAGCTGGCGAATGGGCCAACCCAGTCACCGCTCATGCAAAAACGAGCTGATCTATTGAATTGACCGACCCAGTCACCGCACAGGCAAAGACGAGCTGGGCTATTGAATTAGCCAGCCCAGTCACCGCTCATGCGAAGACGAGCAGAGCTATTGAATTGGCCAACCCATTCAAAGCTCAGGCAAAGACGATCTGGGCTATTGACTTGACCAACCCATTCACCGCTCAGGCAAAGACAAGCTAAGCTATTGAATTGGTCAACCCAGTAACCGCTCAGGCAAAGACGAGCTGAGCTATTTGAATTAGTCAACCCAGTCACCGCTCAGACAAAGACGAGCTGAACTATTGAATTGGCCAAACGAGTCACCGCTCAAGCAAAGACCAGCTGAGCTATTGAATTGTCTAACCCAATCACCGCTCAGGAAAAAACTAGCCGCGCTATTGAATTGGCCAACCCAGTCACCGCTTAGGCAAAGACGAGCTGAGCTATTGAATTGGCCAAATCAGTCACCGCTCAGGCAGAAACGAGCTGAGCTATTGAATTGGTCAACCAGTCACCGCACAGGCAAAGACGAGCTGAGCTATTTAATTGGCCAACCCAGTCACCGGTCAGGCAAAGACCAACTGAGCTATTGAATTTGCCAACCCAGTCATCGCTCAGGCAGAACCGAGCTGAGCTATTGAATTGGCCAACCCAGTCACCGCTCAGGCAAAGACGAGCTGGGATATTGAATTGGCCAAGACGGTCAACGCTCAGGCAAAGACGAGCTGGGCTATTGAATTATCCAACCCAGTCACCGCTCACGCAAAAACGAGCTGGGATATTGAATTGGCCAACCCAGTCGCCGCTCAGGCAAAGCCGGGCTGAGCTTTTGAATTGGCCAACCCAGTCACTGCTCTGGCAAGGACGAACTGAGCTATGCAATTGGCCAACCCAGTCACTGCTCAGGCAAAAACGAGCTGGGCTATTGAATTGGTCAACCCAGTCACTACTCAGGCAAAGATGAGAGGAGCTATCGAATGGGTAAATCCAGTCAATATTCAGGCAAAGACGAGCTGAGCTATTGAATTAGCCACTCCCGTCACCGCTCAAGCAAAGACGAGCTGAGCTATGGAATTGGCCAACCCAGTCACCGCTTAGGCAAAGACAAGCGTAGCTAATGAATTGGTCAAACCAGTCACCGCTCGGCAAAGAGGAGCTGGCTATTGAATTGGTCAACCCAGTCACCGCTCAGACAGAGACGAGCTGAGCTATTGAATTGGCCAACCCAGTCACTACTCAGGCAAAGACGAGAGGAGCTATCGAATGGGTAAATCCAGTCAATGTTCAGGCAAAGACAAGCTGAGCTATTGAATTAGCCACTCCCGTCACCGCTCAAGCAAAGACGAGCTGAGCTATTGAAATGGCCAATCCAGTCACCGCTCAGGCAAAGACGAGCTGGGATATGGAATTAGCCAACCCTGTCACCGCTCATGCAAGAACGGGCTGAGCTATTGAATTGGCCAACCCAGTCACCACTCAGGCAAAGACGAGCTGAGCTATTGAATTGGCCACCCAGTCAGCACTCAAGCAAAGACCAGCTGAGCTATTGAATAGTTTAACCCAGTCAGCGCTCAGGCAAAAACTAGTTGTGCTATTGAATTGATCAACCCAGTCACCGCTTAGGCAAAGACGAGCTGAGTTTTTGAAATGGCCACCTAAGTCACCGCTCAGACAGAGACGAGCTGAGCTATTGAATTGGCCACCTCAGTCACCGCTCAGGCAGAGACGAGCTGAGCTATTGAATTGGCCAACCAGTCACCGCACAGGCAGAGACGAGCTGAGCTCTTGAATTGGCCAAACCAGTCACCAGACTGGCAAAGAGGAGCTGAGCTATTGAATGGGCCAACCCAGTCACCAATCAGACAATGACGAGCTGAGCTATTGAATTGACAGCTTAAGTCACCGCTCAGGCAAAGACGAGCTGAGCTATGGAATTGGCCAAACCAGTCACCGCTCAGACAAAGAGGAGCTGGCTATTGAATTGGTTAACCCCGTTACCGCTCAGGCAAATACGAGCTGAGCTTTTGAATTGGTCAACCCAGTCACCGCTCAGGCAAAGACGAGCTGAGCTATTGAATTGGCCACCTCAGTCACTGCTCAGATAGAGACGAGCTGAGCTATTAAATTGGCCATCTCAGTCACCGCTCCGGCAGAGACGAGCTGAGCTATTGAATTGGCCAACCAGTCACCGCACAGGCAGAGACGAACTGAGCTCTTGAATTGGTCAAACCAGTCACCGTCCAGGTAGAGGCAAGCTCAGCTATTGAATTGGCCAAACCAGTCACCGCTCAGGCAAAGAGGAGCTGGCTATTGAATTGGTTAACCCCGTGACCGCTCAGGCAAATACGAGCTGAGCTATTGAACTGGCCAACCCAGTCACCGCTCAGGGAAAGATGAGCTGAGCTATTGAATTGGCCAACCCAGTCACCACTCAGGCAAAGGCGAGCTGGGATTTTGAATTGGTCAACCCAGTCACCGCTCATGCAAAAACGAGCTGAGCTATTGAATTGGCCAACCCAGTCACCGCTCAGGCGAAGAGGAGCTGAGCTATTGAATGGGCCAACCCAGTCACCGCTCAGTCGAAGACGAGCTGAGCTATCGAATTGGCCACCTCAGTCGCCGCTCAGGCATAGACGAGCTGAGCGATTAAATTAATCAACCAGTCACCGCACAGGCAAAGACGAGCTGAGCTCTTGAATTGGCCAACCCAGTCACCGAACAGGCGAAGAAAGCTGAGCTATTGAATGGGCCAACCCAAACACCGCTCAGACAAAGACGAGCTGGGCTATTGAATTGGCCAGCCCGGTCACGTCTCAGGCAAAGACGATCTGAGCTATTGAATTGACCAACCCAGTCAACGCTCAGGCAAAGACAAGCGTAGCTAATGAATTGGCCAAACCAGTCACCGCTCGGCAAAGAGGAGCTGGCTATTGTTTTGGTCAACCCAGTCACCGCTCAGACAGAGACGAGCTGAGCTATTGAATTGGCTAACCCAGTCACCACTCAGACAGAGACGAGCTGAGCTATTGAATTGGCTAACCCAGTCACCACTCAGGCAAAGACGAGCTGAGCTATTGAATTGGCCAACCCAGTCAACGCTCAGGCAGAGACGAGTGGCGAAATTGAATTGGCCAACCCAGTCACCGTTCAGGCAAAGACGAGCTGGGCTATTGAATTCGCCAGCCCAGTCACGGCTCAGGCAAGACGAGCTGAAACATTGAAATGGCCAACCCAGTCACCGCTCAGGGAAAGACGAGCTGAGATACTGATTTGGTCAACCTAGTCCCCGCTCAGGCAAAGATGAGCTGAGCTTTGGAATTCGCCAACAAAGTCACCGCTCAGGTTAAGACAAGCTCAGCTATTGAGTAAGCCAAACCAGTCACCGCTCAGGCAATGAGGGGCTGGCTATTGAATTGGTTAACCCCGTGACCGCTCGGACAAATACGAGCTGAGCTATTGAATTGGCCAACCCTGTCACTGCTAAGGGAAAGATGAGCTGAGCTATTGAATTGGCCAACCCAGTCACCGCTCAGGAAAAGACGAGCTGGGAATTTTAATTGGTCAACCGTCACCGCTCAAACAAAGATGACCTGAACAATTGAATTGGCTTACCCAGTCACCACTCAAGCAAAGACCAGCTGAGCTATTGAATAGTCTAACCCAGTCACCGCTCAGGCAAAAACTAGTTGTGCTATTGAATTGACCAACCCAGTCACCGCTCAGGCAAAGACGAGCTGAGCTGTTGAATTGGCCAGCCTCAGTCACCGCTCAGACAGAGACGAGCTGAGCTATTGAATTGTTTACCTCAGTCACCGCTCAGGCAGAGACGAGCTGAGCTATTGAATTGGCCAACCAGTCACCGCACAGGCAGAGACGAGCTGAGCTCTTGAATTGGCCAAACCAGTCACCGCACAGGCAAAAAGGAGCTGAGCTATTGAATGGGCCAACCCAGTCACCAATCAGACAAAGACGAGCTGAGCAATTGAATTGACAGCTCAAGTCACCGCTCAGGCAGAGACGAGCTGAGCTTTGGAATTGGCCAAACCTGTCACCGCTAAGGCAAAGAGGAGCTGGCTATTGGATTGGTTAACCCCGTTACCACTCAGGCAAATACGAGCTGAGCTTTTGAATTGGCCAACCCAGTCACCGCTCAGGCAAAGACGAGCTGAGCTATTGAATTGGCCACCTCAGTTACCGCTCAGACAAAAACGGGCTGAGCTATTGAATTGGCAATCTCAGTCATCGCTCAGGCAGAGACGAGCTGAGCTATTGAATTGGCCAACCAGTCACCGCACAGGCAGAGACGAGCTGAGCTCTTAAATTGGTCAAACCAGTCACCGCACAGGCAAAGAGAAGCTTAGCTATTGAATGGGCCAACCCAGTCACCAATCAGACAAAGACAAGCTGAGCTATTGAATTGACAGCCCAAGTCACCGCTCAGGCAAAAACGAGCTGAGCTATTGAATTGGCCAACTCAGTCACCGCTCAATCGGAGACGAGCTGAGCTATTGAATTGACCAACCCAAACACCGCTTAGACAAAGACGAGCTGGGCTATTGAATTAGCCAGCCCAGTCACGACTCAGACAAAGACGAGCTGAGATATTGAATTGGCCAACCCAGTCACCGCTCTGGCAAAGACGAGCTGAGAAACTGAGTTGGTCAACCTAGTCCCCGCTCTGGCAAAAAAGAGCTGAGCTATGGAATTCGTAAACCCAGTCACCGCCCAGGAAAAGGCGAGCTCAGCTATTGAATTGGTCAAACCAGTCACCGCTCGGGCAAAGAGGAGCTGGCTATTGAATTGGCCAACCCAGTCACCGCTCAGTCGAAGACGAACTGAGCTATTGAATTGACCAACCCAGTCACCGCTCAGGCAAAAACGAGCTGAGCTATTGAATTGGTCAACCAGCCACCGCACTGGCAGCGACGAGCTGAGCTCTTGAATTGGCCAACCCAGTCACCGCACAGGCAAAGAGGAGCTGACCTATTGAATTGGCCAACCCAGTCACCGCTCAGTCGAAGACGAACTGAGCTATTGAATTGACCAACCCAATTACCGCTCAGACAAAGACGAGCTGGGCTACTGAATTGGCCAGCCCAATGACGGCTCAGGCAAAGACGAGCTGAGATATTGAATTGGTCAACCCAGTCACACCTCAGGCAAAGACGAGCTGAGCTACTGAGTTGGTCAACCCATTCACAGCTCAGGCAAAGACGATCTAAGCTATTGACTTGGCCAACCCAGTCACCGCTCAGGCAAAGACAAGCTAAGCTATTGAATTGGCCAACCACGTCACCGCTCAGGCAAAGATGAGCTGAGCTATTGGATAGGCCAACCCAGTCACCGCTCAGACAGTGGCAAGCTGAACTATTGAATTAGTCAATCCAGTCACCGCTCAGGCAAAGACGAGCTGAGCTATTGAATTGTCCTACCCAGTCACCGCTCAGACAAAGACGAGCCGAGCTAATGAAATGACCAACCCAGTCACCGCTTAGCCAAAGAGGAGCAGAGCTATTGAATTGGCCACCTCAGTCACCGCTCAGGAAGGGAAGATCTGAGCTATGGAATTGGCCAACTCAGTCACCGCTCAGGAAAAGACAAGCTGAGCTATTGTATTGACCATCCCAGTCACCGCTCATGCAAAAACGAACTGGGATTTCGAGATTGCCACCCCAGTCATCGCTCAGGCAAAAACAAGCTGAGCTATTGAATTAGCCAACCGAGTAACCGCTGTGGCAAGGACAAACTGAGCTATTCAATTGGCCAACCCAGTCACCGCTCAGGCAAAGACGAGCTGGGCAATTGAATTGGTCAACCCAGTTACCGCTCAGGCAGAGACGAACTGGGCAATTGAATTGGCCATACCAGTCGCCTCTCAGGCAAAGACGAGCGGAGCTATTGAATTGGCCAACCCAGTCATCACTCATGCAAAGACAAACAGAGCTATTGAATTGGCAAACCAGGTCACCGCTCAGGCAAAAACGAGCTGGGCTATTGAATTGGCCATTTCAGTCACCGCTCTGGCAAAGATAAGCTGGGCCATTGAATTGGCCAACCCAGTCACCGCTCAGGCAAAGACGAGCTGGGCAATTGAATTGGCTAACCAAGTCACCGATTAGGCTAGGACAAGCTTAGCAATCCAATTGATCAACCCAGTCATCGCTCAGTCAAAGACGAGCTGAGCTATTGAATTGGCCAATCCAGTCACCTCTCTGGCAATGACGAACGGAGCTATGGAATTGGCCAACCTAGTCATCGCTAAGGCAAAGACGAGCTGAGCTATTGAATTGGTCAACCCAGGCACCGCTCAGACAAAAACGAGCTGGGCAATTGAATTGGCTAACCCGGTCACCGCTCAGGCGAAGACAAGCTCAGCTATTGAATTGGCCGAACCAGTCACCGCTCAGGCAAAGAAGAGCTGGCTATTGAATTGGCCAACTCAGTCACCGCTCAGCCAGAGACGGGCTGGGCTATTGAATTGCCCAACCCAGTCACCGCTCAGGCAAAGACGATCCGAGCTATTGAATTGGCCAACCCAGTCACCGCTCAGGCAAAAACGAGCTTGGATATTGAATTGGCAAAACCGTTCAGGCATAAACGAGCTGAGCTATTGAATTGGCCAAATCAGACACCGCTCAGGCAAAAACAAGCTGAGCAATTGAATTGACCAACCCAGTCACCGCACAGGCAAAAACGAGCTGGGCTATTGAATTGGCCAACCCAGTCACCGCTCAGGTAAAGACGAGCTGACCTATTGAATTGGCCAACCCATTCACAGTTCAGGCAAAGACGAGCTGAACTGTTGAATAGGCCAACCCAGTCAACGCTCAGGCAAAGACAAGCTGAGCTATTGAATTTGCCAATCCAGTCACCGCTCAGGCAAGAACAAGCTGAGCTATTGAATTGACCAACCCAGTCATCGTACAGGCAAAGAAAAGCTGGGCTATTGGATTGGCTAACTCAGTCACCGCTCAGGTGAAGACGAGCTGAGCTATTTGAATTGTTCAACCCAGTCACCACTCAGACAAAGACGAGCTGAACTTTTGAATTGGCCAACCCAGTCACCGCTAAAGCAAAGACAAGCTGAGCTATTGAATTAGCCAACCCAGTCACCGCTCAGGCAAAGACGAGCTGAGCTATTAAATTGACCAACCCAGTCACCGCTCAGGCAAAGATGAGCTGAACTATTGAATTGGTCAATCCAGTCACCGCTCAGGCAAAGACGAGCTGGGCTATTGAATTGGCTAACACAGTCACCGCTCAGGTAAAGACGAGCTGAGCTATTGAATTGGCCAACCCAGTCACCGCACAGGCAAAGACGAGCTCAGCTTTTGAATTGGCCGAACCAGTCACCGCTCAGGCAAAGAAGAGCTGGCTATTAAAATGGTCAACCCTGGCACCGCTCAGGCAAAGACGAGCTGAGCTATTGAATTGGCCCACCCAGTCAATGCTCAGGCAAAGACGAGCTGGGCTATTGAATTGGCCACCTCAGTCACAGCTCAGGCAAAGACAAGCTGGGCAATTGAATTGGCCAACCCAGTCACCGCTCAGGCAAAGACGAGCTAAGCTATTGGATTGGTCAACCCAGTCACCGCTCAGGCAAAGACGAGCTGAGCTATTGAATAGGCCAACCCAGTCACCGCTCAGACAAAGACGAGCTGAACTATTGAATTAGCCAATACAGTCACCGCTCAGGCAAAGACGAGCTGAGCTATTGAATTGTCCTACCACGTCACCGCTCAGACAAAGACGAGCCGAGCTATTGAATTGGCCAACCCAGTCACCGCTGAGGCAAAGAGGAGCTGAGCTATTTAATTGACCACCTCAGTCACCGCTCAGGCATGGACGAGCTGAGCTATTGAATTGCCCAACCCAGTCACCACTCAGGCAAAGACGAGCTGGGCTAATGAATTGGCTAACCCAGTCACCGCTCTGGCAAAGACGTGATTGGCTATGGAATTAGCCAACCCAGTCACCGCTCATGCAAAGACAAGCTGAGCTACTGTATTGACCATTCCAGTCATCGCTCACGCAAAAACGAGCTGGGATATTGAGATTGTCAACCCAGTTTCCGCTCAGGCAGAGACGAGCTGAGCTCCTGAATTGACCAACCCAGTCACCGCTCAGGCAAAGACAAGCTGAGCTATTGAATTGGCCAACCCAGTCACCGCTCAGGCAAAGACGAACTGGGCAATTGAATTGACCAACCCAGTTACCCCTAAGGCAAAGACAGGCGGAGCTATGGAATTGGCCAACCCAGACATCGCTCAGGCAAAGACAAGCTTAGCTATTGAATTGGCAAACCCAGTCACCGATCAGGGAAAGACGAGCTGAGCTATTGAACTGTCCAACTCAACTGTCCAACTCACCGCTCAGGAAAAGACGAGCTGGGATTTTGATATGGTCAACCCAGGCACCGCTCAGACAAAGACGAGCTGGGCTATTGAATTGGTAAACCCGGTCACCGCTCAGGCGAAGACAAGCTGAGCTATTGAATTTGCCAACCCAGTCACCGCTCAGGCAAAGACGAGCTGAGCTATTGGATTTGCCAACCCAGTCACCACTCAGGCAAAGACGAGATTTGCCTAATCCAGTCACCACTCAGGCAAAGACGAGCTGGGCTAATGAATTGGCTAACCCAGTCACCGCTCAGGCAAAGACAAGTTGAGCTATTGTATTGGCCATCCCAGTCACCGCTCGCGCAAAAACGAGCTGGGATATTGAGATTGCAAACCCAGTCATCCCTTAGACATAGACGAGCTTAGCTATTGAATTAGGTAACCCAGTAACCGCTCTGGCATGGACGAACTGAGCTATTCAATTGGCCAACCCAGTCACCGCTCAGACAAAAACGAGCTAGGTTATTGAGTTGGCCAACCCAGTCACAGCTCAGACAAAGAGAAGCTGGGCTATTGGATTGACCAACCCAGTCTCCGCTCAGGCAAAGACGAGCTGAGCTATTGAATTGGCCAACCCAGTCACCGCTCAGGCAAAGACGAGCTGAGCTATTGAATTGGTCAACCCAGTCACCGCTCAGGCAAAGACGAGCTGGGCTATTGAATTGGCCAACACAGTCAAGCTCAGGCAAGGACGAGCTGGGCTATTGAATTGGCCAACCCATTCACCGCCAGGCATAGACGAGCTGAGCTATTGAATTGGCTAACCCAGTCACCACTCAGGCAAAGACGAGCTGAGCTATTGGATTAGTCAACCCAGTCACCGCTCAGGCAAAGACGAGCTGAGCTATTGAATTGGCCACTTCAGTCACCGCTCAGGCAAGGAAGATCTGAGCTATTAAATTGGCCAACTCAGTCACCGCTCAGGCAAAAACAAGCTGAGCTATTGAATTGGCCAACCCAGTCACCGCTCAGGCAATGACCAGCTGAGCTATTGAATTGTCCAACCCAGTCACCAGTCAGGCGAAGACGAGCTGGGCTATTGAATTGGCTTACCAAGTCACCGCTTAGGCAAGGACAAGCTGAGCAATCCAATTGGTCAACTCTGTCATCGTTCAGTCAAAGACGAGCTGAGCTATTTAATTGGCCAACCCAGTCACCGCTCAGGCAAAGACGAGCTGAGCTATTGGATTGGTCAACCCAGTCACCGCACAGGCAAAGACGAGCTGGGATTTCGAATTGGTCAACCCAGTCATTGCTCAGGCGAAGACGAGATGGGCTTTTGAATTGGCCAACCCAGTCATCGCTCAGGCAAAGACGAGCTGAGCTATTGAATTGGCCAACCCAGTCACCGCTCAGGCAAAAACAAGCTGAGCTATTGAATTATCCAACCCAGTCACCGCTCAGGCAATGACCAGCTGAGCTATTGAATTGCCCAACCCAGTCACCAGTCAGGCGAAGACGAGCTGGGCTATTGAATTGGCCAACCCAGTCACCGCTCAGGCGACGACAAGCTTAGCTATTGAATTGGCCATCTCAGTCACAGATCCGGCAAAGACAAGCTGGGCTATAGACTTGGCCAACCCAGTCACCGTTCAGGCAAAGACAAGCTGGGCTAATGAATTGGCATACCCAGCAACCGCTCAGGCAAAGACGTGCTGAGAAATGGAATTGGCTTACCAAGTCACCGCTTAGGCAAGGACAAGCTGAGCAATCCAATTGGTCAACTCAGTCATCGCTCAGTCAAAGACGAGCTGAGCTATTGAATTGGCCCACCCAGTCACCGCTCAGGCAAAGACGAGCTGAGCTATTGAATTGGGCAACCCAGTCACTGCGCAGGCAAAGACGAGCTGGGATTTCGAATTGGTCAACCCAGTCATTGCTCAGGTGAAGACGAGATGGGCTTTTGAATTGGCCAACCCAGTCATCGCTCAGGCAAAGACGAGCTGAGCTATTGAATTGGCAAACCCAGTCACCGCTCAGGCAAAAAACGAGCTGGGGAATGGAATCGGCCATTTAAGTCACCGCTCAGGCAAAGACAAGCTGGGCTATTGAATTGGCCAACCCAGTCACCGCTCAGGCAAAGACGAGCTGAGCTATTGAATTGGCTTACCAAGTCACCGCTTAGGCAAGGACAAGCTGAGCAATCCAATTGGTCAACTCTGTCATCGTTCAGTCAAAGACGAGCTGAGCTATTGAATTATCCAACCCAGTCACCGCTCAGGCAAAGACGAGCTGAGCTATTGAATTGGTCAACCCAGTCACCGCTCAGGCAAAGACGAGCTGGGATTTTGAATTGGTCAACCCAGTCATTGCTCAGGCGTAGACGAGATGGGCTATTGAATTGGCCAACCCAGTCACCGCTCAGGCAAATACGAGCTAAGCTATTGGATGTCAACCCAGTCACCGCTCAGGCGAAGAGAAGCTTAGCTATTGAATTGGCCATCTCAGTCACAGATCCGGCAAAGACAAGCTGGGCTATTGACTTGGCCAACCCAGTCACCGTTCAGGCAAAGACAAGCTGGGCTAATGAATTGGCATACCCAGCCACCGCTCAGGCAAAGACGTGCTGTGATATGGAATTGGCCAACCCAGTCACCGCTCAGGAAAAGACAAGCTGAGCAATTGTATTGGCCATCCCAGTCACCGCTCATGCAAAAACGAACTGGGATATTGAGAAAGCCAACACAGTCATCGCTCAGGCAAAAACAAGCTGAACTTTTAAATTAGCCAACCCAGTAACCGCTCTGGCAAGAACAAACTGAGCTATTCAATTGGCCAACCCAGATACGCTCAGGCAAAGACGAGCTGGGCTATTGAATTGGTCAACCCAGTTACCGCTCAGGCAGAGACAAACTGGGCAATTGAAATGGCCAAACCAGTCGCCTCTCAGGCAAAGACGAGCGGAGCTATCAAATTGGCCAACCCAGTCATCGCTCAGGCAAAGACGAGCTGAGCTATTGAATTGGCAAACCCAGTCACCGCTCAGGAAAAAAACGAGCTGGGGAATGGAATTGGCCATTTAAGTCACTGCTCAGGCAAAGACAAGCTGGGCTATTGAATTTGCCAACCCAGTCACCGCTCAGGCAAAGACGAGCTGAGCTATTGAATTGACTTACCAAGTCACCGCTTAGGCAAGGACAAGCTGAGCAATCCAATTGGTCAACTCAGTCATCGCTCAGTCAAAGACGAGCTGAGCTATTGAATTGGCCAACCCAGTCACCGCTCAGGCAAAGATGAGCTGAGCTATTGAATTGGTCAACCCAGTCACCGCTCAGGCAAAGACAAGCTGGGCTATTGAATTGGCTAACACAGTCAAGCTCAGGCAAGGACGAGCTGGGCTATTGAATTGGCCTACCCATTCACCGCTCAGGCATAGACGAGCTGAGCTATTGAATTGGCTAACCCAGTCACCACTCAGGCAAAGACGAGCTGAGCTATTGAATTGACCAACCCAGTCACCGCTCAGGTAAAGACGAGCTGGGCTATTGAATTGGTAAACCCAGATACCTCTCAGGCAGAGAAAAACTGGGCAATTGAAATGGCCAATCCAGTCGCCTCTCAGGCAAAAACGAGCTGAGCTATTGAATTGGCAAACCCAGTCACCGCTCAGGCAAAAACGA
>SDVV010005965.1:0-18800 GCA_016164225.1 Gammarus roeselii
GTTTGAGTATATGCACTATTGTTAATAAGCTATATTAACATAAGAAACATAATTTTTTACCTGCAATTTGAAATTATGGTATCTTCTTTTTAGCTACTCTTCCTTGGACTACCCTGGATATTAATTTGGCACCTTGAATATGCAAATGAAATTTGCTCAGATTGTAGTCATGAAATAATATCAATATTAGTCTTTCAGATTCTTATGAAAGCCATTTCTTAGTTTTGTACAGCTATTATTTGAAAAACAAAGCAACTAATAATTTTTCTTGTAATGTAGCTATATATGTTATGGAGGATTAATATTCAATTTTATGCATAAATTTTACATCTGTTCCGAGATTTGTTTCATGTTTGTTGATAATTTGAGCTGAAATTAATAGTAGCCTATAAAAAAGCAACCCAACTTGATAGAACTATGTTTTTAATATCAATAATTGATATAGCTAATAGAAGTATTGGTGTCTGTCAAATCTTTTCCAAACTTTACTTTCCAAGACATCTATCTCTATTTTAAAGAAAACTAAAATACATCTTATTTTGGAGATAGCTACCATATAGGCATTATTGACACATGCTTAGCAGTACCATTTTCCAGCACTTTGCCATCAATCATATCTAGCCACCTCCTACTACAGATTTTTTTACATATAACAGTGAGTTTGATTGGGAAATCAAATTTCAGAGTCATTGAATTGTAAAGCAAGAAGTTTCCATTAAATATTGCAAAGAATCAGATATAAATGATGAAGTTTATTTTTATTTAATGTTGTAACAAGTCCAGCAACATTGTTTCTGAAAACATAGCTAGCTACTTTTTATGGATATTAAAACTAGCTAACATCTTATTTTTTTCTTTCAGCCTTGCTCTGGCAAGAAGCTAAGAAGTATCCATCATCAGAAAAATTGTGTGCTGCATCTGACTATGCCATTGTGGCAGTCACCAAAGACTTGCGCCAACAAACACTCTGGAACGAAGACCTGCTTCTCTCTGAGGTTCCACTTTACTCACCTATCATCAAACTGGTGGCTCCTAGGGAGCCATGGGAAGAAGGCAAACTTAATGCTCAAATAGGTAAAATCAGTCTGCTACATTGAGCTAGTTTCAGTTTCCTATTTGTCACAACATTAATGTGTTGCTGTTTCTTCTTTGTCTTCATTCATGTGTTATCTGCTGGCAATTATAATGGTGCAAATGGTTTTTCTAGTAATGTTTACACTCCAGTGCACTAGAAAGCCTCAACACTCTAATCTAATCATGTTTACTTGTACCATTGAGCTTGCTTGTCTGGCATTATTTTAGCCAGTGGCCAATCATGCCAAAATGGACAACATCTATCTATAGTGCTTTTTGATGGATGATAATTTTGTTGAGGATTTTTTTTTATGTGATTACTGGTGACAATTTTCTTCACATTGAGGTGTTTGGCTACATTCATTCAAGAACTGTCAACATCAATCTTTGTTAAATTTTTCCTAACTTCTCAGAGAGTGCGGTTGGGCGTCCAATCACCGAGCTTGACGAATGCAGGGATCCAGAGATACAAAGCTTCAGGTGCTCTGCTCTCAAGGTGGGTGTTGACACAACAACACCTATACTTGAGTTGGCAGCTTGTCCACTTTGACCTTGGAGAGCCGAATCAAACATTTGGAGACTGATGAGATGTTGCACTAATGATTGCTAATTTGACATTTGGTGCCATAAGGACATTAACTCAACCCCACTCCAATTCCAGGGTCACTCTAATTTACTTTTCCTCTCTTTGGAAGAGAGGTTCATTGTTGATAATTCAATAGCAAATTTCCAGCAGATTAAATTCTTCAATATTGAATTCCCAGCATTGAGTTTTTCAACAATGAATACCCAGCTTTGATGTTACTCCAGATATATTTATTTTGAATAGTAGCTCAGGTTTAACTATTTGTAATAATCTAAAGTAAAGTTGCAACAACTTTCAAAAGGCTCTTTGCTAACTACACTGAAAGATGATTGGGATTTCATTGCTCATTTAGATTTGCTGAACATTGGTTATGAACGTTGATATTTGAACTAGGCACTGAAACACTGCTGGGACGAGAATGTTTGCTTGCCTTCATGTTGCTGTAATTATATATTTTTTTGTGCATAGCTCTATATAGGTTGGAAATGTTGCTAGCTACATACATATTCATTAAAAATGTATTTAAGCATCCTATTTATAAATTTGCCATGCACCCTGCAGGTTGTTGCGGATGCTGTGTGGTGTCGTGAACTAGCCGGTCTTGAGGGTATTGCTCTCTACCACCACCCCCCTCTTCTTGATCCTTCCCCAACCCCCCCTCCTGCAGTCACCAGGCACCTTGATCAAGGTGGGTTACTACTACATAGAAAACTCTTCAGATTGTAAATCTAAAAACATTTTAACAGATACACAGACACGGTCCATCTATCCGGTGGAGTAGTTGATGTAAATAGGGAAGCCCCACATGCTGATATAGCTACATAGGGTAAGGGGTTCAATATAAATGCAATTTTTTGCTATTTTTCATTAAAAAATGATTGTGATGTGGGGTCATATTCTGCTTTATGTCCATGAAAGTATCCCCAGACTTTTTCATTGTATGGGGAGGGGGGGGCAGGGCGTGTACTTGGTGCGTCAACACTTCCTGCAATGCCCTATGTTGACGCAGTATCACAAAATTGCTCATAGGTCAAACAGTTGAAGAGATGGAATCGTCTGCTTCACATATGTTAATTAATAACATATTACGTACCCAATCCGTTCCTATAGCCTCCGCCTCCCGTCGCGAGGTCAGACAAGGAACCGAACCTGCAGGGCACAGGGAAAGCAGGAGAGCACGAGAGGCAAGCAAGGCATGCGTCAGTCACAAAGTGCAAACACTTGAGGCACGGGACAGCAGGTGAAGACAATGCAACCGGAAGTGTGCATGCCAGTCACAAGAGAAAACAAACATGAAAAACAAAACTTACAACTATATAAACACAGGAAAAAACATAAATACATTTATATACAGGTACACGATACAACAAACAATGGTATAGCTACATACATACTTCCAACAAATGCACACACCCACATGAGATCAACAAGCAAACTAAAAGGATATATTTGTTCATATCAGTCACCATAATGACTATATATATATAAAAAGAGAACTTCAGTCAGTCATAATAAAAGAAAACAATATGTGGAATTGATGACAGAAGACCACTTTTAAAACTAGAAACCGTAGGAGCATGAACAACATCCGCCGGCAAAGAATTCCACAAGGCTATTCATCTACAATTTAAGAAATGCTTTCTCACATATGTTGTGTATCGTTGAGGATGAAGTTTCAACCTGTCGTTGTGGATACAAGCATCAGGAGCAGCGGTAAACATTCCTGACAACCCTACATCAACACTGCCTTCAACATAATCTTCTGAAAATGTTTTGTAGTATTTAATGAGATTGAATCTCACCAACCTCCCATAAATTAAAAACAAATTCAATCTTGACAGGCGATTTGCATAGGACATAGCCGCAAGTCCACTAACCTTCTTAGTCCAACGATGCGAACAGGTTCCAGCATCCTCAGATCAGCAATAAACTCCAAATTCCAAAGACAAGAGCTATAGTCCAGTATAGGACGGATATGCAACACAAAAAGGGATACCAGAAGTCTGGACTCCTGTTAACTGTGGACCTCAGTAAATTATTAGCCAGACCTGAAGCTTTTTGTACTACAGCATGAATATGACTGTGAAATTTCAACTTTCTATCAACAATGACACCAAGGTCTCGAGACTACAAATGTCAAAGGATTACCACCCAAACTATACTGAACCGCACAACCCAGGTTCAACCAGTTTCCACGGAAAAAATGCAGCACCACACACTTGCTGGCATTCAACATCAGGTTCCATGATGAGGCCATATCATGAATTAGATTTAAATCCCGCTGCAAGGAAGCAACACCCCGACTTATGTCACCAAGCTTTCTTTGGAAAACTGCAAGTACAATTTAAAATCATCTGCAAAGGCTTTAACCCCACATGACTCAGATGAGGAGATAAAGTTGACATAAATAAGTAACAATGTCGGGCCTTGTACTGAACCCTGTGGCACACCACTGCCAACGCCCAGGACCACTAACTGCTCCCCCACAAACAACTCTCATTTCCCTGGCAGTCAGGAAACTAGATATCCAGAACAGCAGCTGAGTGGAAACTCCCCTGATACTGCAACTTCTGCAACAACACAGAGTGGGACACAACATCAAACGTCTTAGAGAAGTCAAGAAGAACCACATACACAACAAGACCCTGGTCCACAAACCGAGACACATCTTCATAAGTTAATAAGAGCTGATCCTCAGTTGACCTGCCCTTCCGAAAACCAAACTGATCTTCAGAAAGGATCCCATTAGCCTCCAACTAGGATATCAAATGAGGCTATTATACGCTCCATCGATTTGCAGCAAGCTGAAGTCAAACTCATTGGGCTATAAATTAGAGGGTCATATCGAGGTTTTGCTTTGCACAAGGGAACAACCCTAGATAATTTCCTTAAATGAGGTAAAGAACCTTCCTTCAAAGACATTAAAAATTAGTCACAGTGGATAGGTCAACTCAGAGGAACAAGACTTCAACAGCAATGGATGTAGATCATCTGGTCCCATGCTTGAATTACCATCAAGTTGAGAGAGGATCAACTGCACATCTGCAGGTCTGACTACAATGTCCTCCATCATCACATTATCACACACCTGGTGGGAAGCCGGAGATGTGGGATCCAGACAAACATACACTGATGAAAAATTAGAAGCAAATATCTCACTTGTCAAATAGGGATTAGTCACCACATCAACATTAGTCATCTTCAAAGGACCCACATAGGGAGAACCGGTCTTTATCATTTGTATATATGAGTGGAATAATTGGGCTTGGACTTGATTTGGTCAATAAAAGACTGCTCATATTGAGAGCGACTCTAGTTAGCATAGTTCCGGCATTTAACATTCAGGTCAGGGGTAAGTTGGAGTATTTCCAGGTTGTAACAAAGACAATTCAGAAGTAAAAACATACTGAAAAGTTAGAGGACAATGTACACAGTGAAGGAATGGAGGCAAAACAGATAAATCACCCACCCTATCACTCACTGCTGATAAAACCAAGTCGAGAACATTTCCTGAAGTCAGGGTGGGTTCGGTTCGTTAACCCATTGGGTAAGGCCAATTGAATTAAAACATTCCAAGAACACATGGTCAGTAGGAGTAACATAATAATCTTGAAAATTTTGATTCCATTTAATTGATGGTAGGTTAAAACCACCAATGAAGGGTGATGAATGCGGAGGCGAGTGGTCGTCGGCCTAGAGGTAGACCGAAGTTTGGGTGGATGGATGGTGTGGAGCAGGCGTTAGGAAGGAGAATCCTGAAACTGAAGGTGGCGAGAGAGCGTGCAATGAACAGGCGTGAGTGGAGAATGGTTGTGAATGGTTGATTTTGACGCTGCTCTGATGTGCTTTCCTTCCCTTGGCATCCCGTTATCGGGATGGTCGTGGGTGGGGGGAGCCCGTCCATTATGACGCGGCGGGATTAAGCCAGTGAAAACTGTCGGGCCCTGCTACTGACGACGGATTTTCGGACTGCACTCGTGACCCAGAGTGCATGTTGCGGGGGTACCGGCCTGACCCTTTAGCACAAAACGGCTAAGTTGTGTGCGTGTGAGGTGCGCTTTGCCGTCGGCCACCCTCCTTTCTGGGGGATGCGGCCTAGTGTATGTACCTGTAAAATCACCCATTATGAGAACTTTCCTGCTATCACAAAAGTCCAGCATAAAACTAATCAATCAAGAATTTTTCAGAAGATCATATGATGGAGGACGATTAACCACCAAACAGAAGACAACCACATCTGTAAAGGTGACAGCAGCTACATTAAGCAGTGGAGTATTGACTATCAAATACTTCAACGATTTAGCTATGTAAATACAGACACCATGCTTCCGTGATGAGCCATCAGTATCACGGCGGATAATATCATAGCCTGGAATGTCAACAAAAGAAGATAGAATACTAGGCAACAGCCAGACTCTGCAATTTCAACAACATGGAGCTTAAACCTGTTAATATGAGCACTAACGAGGTAAAGCGGGTGCTGAGGAGAGCCGACAGTTGTGCCAGAATTTTGAGAAGAACAAAAAGATATTCTGGAAAGAGGTGAAGAGGGTGAGACCAGAAAAGAGGAAGTGGTGAAAGATGAAATCGGCCAGTTGTTGTTGGAAAGAGGTAATATACGGAAGAGGTGGGCTGAGTATTTTGATGAGTTGTTGAATGTTGAGGATGACAGAGAGGCTGATATTGTTGCTGTGGGTGGAGGTACTTGGATGCCAGTTTTGGGAAAGAGACTTGTGGCGGACATTACCAAGGAAGAGGTGCAGGAGGCGGTGGAGGTGATGAAAGCAGGGAAAGCCCCTGGTTTGGATGGCGTTGCGACCAAGTGCCTGGAAAAGGGTGGAGTAACGGTTGTCGAATGGTTGTTGAGGTTACTGAACTTGTGTTTTGTGGCAGGCGTGGTACCAATTGAGTGGCGCAGTGCCTGCTTTGTTTCGCTGTATAAGTACAAAAGAGATGAAGGGGAGTGCTGCAACTCGAGAGGTATCAGTCTGTTAAGTTCTTGCGGTAGGGGAACAGGTCTTCTGCAGTTGGTCGCGCTAACCACTCAACCACAGCCCACGAATCTTTGTCACTCTGATGTAATCTCTGCTTTCACGTGTGTTTTTGTTGCAGGTTTCCTGCATATCGCCATTTGGGTCGGCGACCGGCGCGCCTGTTCTGTGCGTGTATCCTGGAACGCCACGCCTCGAGGCGTTACGCAGGCAGCGCTCGACAAGCTGGATCTGCTGATGGAGGACCCACATCCAACAAATATCTCTAGTTCCAAGCCACTACCTGCTCCGTCTGCAGCACCACCAGCAACACTTGTTGAGGCTGGCACTGATGCCACCTGTGCCACCGCAAAAGGAGGGAATAAAACCACTGGAAAGTGGCTCGCCATGAACAAGAGGGTTCAAAACTTTGTGGCATCTATCGAAGTAAAGACCAAACGAGAATCTGGGACGTCTGGTCAGGGAGCGAGTAATTCTTCTCATTTATCTACATCCAAGAAGGCAAGAAAAAATTTTGAGCACTCTGTCCAATGTAATCAATCTGAAGAAAATAAAAATATTGATACTACCATTGATGAAAAAAGGAATCCCTTACGGTATGTGCTCAAGATCTGCGGTACAAGCGAATACCTTCTGGCGGAAGAACCTGTCACTCAATATAAGGTGGGTCATACATTCGACACATGGTGAGAACGGTTAAAGGAGGATTGGTTAAAAGGAAGATAGGGATAAAGGGTGATGAAGGCAGAAGGGAGTGAACGTAGGCCTAGAGTTAGACCAAGATCTGGATGGATGGATGGTGTGAGAAGGTAGCAAGAGAGCGTGCAATGAATCTGCGTTTTAACGCTGCCCTTATGTGCTTTCACGCCCTGGCATCGCGTTGAGAAACGGGGTGGACGTGGGTGGGTGGGGAAGGGGGCGGTCATCATGACACGGCACGGGTAAACCATCCGCAATGTCGGGCCCTGTTGCTGACACTGACCTCAGCCCGCACTCATCTCACCTTTGCAGCCGCCCACAGCCCCGCCAATAGGGCATGCGGGCATGGAAGGCAGTTTACCTTAGCGCGCCAGCAATCTAAAGAACAAAATTGCAGCAGGGAGTGTGTTGCGGAGTCTTCCAATCGAACCCTTTAGCGGAAATAAGCTCAGCTGTAGAGTTACAGTGTATGAGAGGACTGTGAGGTGCGCCTTGCCGTCGGCCAACCCCCTTTCTGGAGGATTTAACCTAGTGTCTATCTATAAGACACTCCAGGCTGCACATGATATGTATTTAGCTGTTCTCTTTATTTAATTTTTAACAAAACCCAGAGCATGTTGATGATTCATTCTTGCATCAAATTAGATTATTTCACATTTGATACTAGTTTTTATTCGGTAGACACAAACAAAAAGTACACTACTTGGCTTTAGAATGAAGTGTGGTCACGCGGTATCATCGTTTCAGATCCAGATCCTGTTTCATAACTTAACATTTCTTTAATTCCTAGGGAGAGCTGCATCTGCATGAAAGTGTACATTGCACCATTAAATTGGTTTCTTTCATCTGAGCTTTTCTCCCAAAGGGTCAGTAGAAGCTACAGATACAGACACTAGGCCGCATCCCCCAGAAAGGGGGGTGACCGACGGCAAGGAACTCCTCATACGGTCACACTCACACAACTTAGCCCTTTTGTGATGAAGGGTCCGGCCGGTACCCCCGCAACATAAACTCTAGGTCACGAGTGCAGTCCGAGGATCCGTCGTCAGCAGCAGGGCCCGACAGTTTCCACTGGTTTACCCCCGCTGCATCATAATGGCCGGGCCCCTCCCCCCACCCACGACCATCCCGACAACGGGATGCCAAATGCCGGAAAGCACATCGCAACAGCGTCAAAATCAACCATTCTCCACTCACGCCTGTTCATTGCACGCTCTCTCGCCACATCCACATTCATGTCTCTAATTCCTAACGCCTGCTTCACTCCATCCATCCAAACTTCGGTCTACCTCTAGGCCTGCGACCACTCGCCTCCGCATTCATCACCCTTTTCACCGATCTCCCTTCATCCATCCTCTCCATTTGCCCGGACCACTCCAACTTCTTCACCATCCCTGTTCTGATTCGAACCAAGTCGTTGGTGATCCGGTCTCTCAGCGTTACTCTTGCCATGCTCCTCAAACATTTCATTTCGAAAACATTTAACCTTCTTCTCTCCTCTCAAAACATTTAACCTTCTTCTGTCCCAACTGTGCTCTCAGCTCCGTAGAGCACAGTTGGGACAACAACACCCTCATACAGCCCTCTCTTTGCTTCCATCCCCAACGTCCTAAAGCTCATTCATCTGTTCAGTGCACCCAACACTTCAGATCCCTTCTTCACTCGCGCCTTCACTTCAGTTTCCACTAGTTCAGTTATCTCCACATGGGAGCTCAGATACTTAGAACACTGAACTTCCTCCTAGAGCAATCCATTTAGGGTGACACTAATTTTGCTCGCATTGACAGTCCTCGAGCATCTCATTACTTTACTCATACCCACGTTCACTCGAAGCTTCCTCCTCTCACACACTCTACCAAACTCAGACACTAGCCTACATAGCTTCTCTGAATCCGCAACCAGGGCCGTATCATCAAATAGCAACTGGCTCAACTGCCAACTCCGCCCATTCGCTTCCAACAGTTTCAAGTCACGACTCAGCACTCGCGTTCACCTCCCTGACCACTCCATCCGTATAGAGGTTGAACAGCCAGGAAGACATCACGCAGCCTTGTCTCAGTCCCACTGTTTCACTGTGAACCAATCACTCACCTCGCTTCCCACTCTGACACATGCTCGGCTGCCAGTATAGAAACTCATTACCGCTTCCAACAGATGTCCGCCCACTCCATTTAAACGCAACATTCTCCACAGCGCTTTCCTGTCAATCCTGTCGTATGCCTTCTCCAGATCCATGAAGGCCCAGAACACATAGTTTCCTTTGGCAAGGTACTTCTCACAGATCTGTCATACTGCAAAAATCTGATCGGTACACCCTCTACCCCTCCCAAAGCCACACTGTTCCTCTCCAATTGCGCAGTCCGTACAGTCTCTAATCCTTTTGATCAGCACTCTCCCGTACAACTTACCATATACACATAACAGACTGATACCTCTCGAGTTGCAGCAACAATGTCAGCCTTTCTGTCATCCTCGACATTCAACAACTCGTCAGAATACTCGGCCCACCTCTTCCGTACATCACCACTTTCCAACAACAACTGGCCATATTCATCTTTCACCACTTCCTCCTTTCCGGTCTCTCCATTTCTCACCCTCTTCACCTCTTTCCCGAACATCTTTTTGTTCATCTCAAAATTCTGGCACACCTGTCTGCCCCACCGGGCATCAGCGTCCCTTTTGGCTCTCCTCACCACCCGCTTCACCTCGCTTCTCCTCTCTTTGTAGCTTTCATAAGTTACCACCGATTTCACCTGCAACCACTCCTTAAACGCTCCTCTTTTCCGTGCCACCGCCAGTTTGTCCTCCTCGTTCCACCACTCACAACCTTTCCTTCTGCACCCGCCCACATGGCGCACACCACACACCTTTTTTGCACATCTCAACAACGCATCCCTTAACGTCTCCCATTCTTCCTCCACATCTCTCAGGTCCTGTCCTCTCACGTTGTTATATTCTTCCCTCAACGCCTGCTGGAACTCCTCGGCTCTACTTCTCACATTCAGTCCACTCACTTTCACTACACCATCTACCTTCCACCATCAGATGGTCAGACACTCTTCCACCCTCCCTTCTCAACACCCGCACATACAACAGCCTCCCCACCACTCTCCTCGATATCAGCACAAAATCCATCAGTGTTCTCTCCACCACTGCTCCATGGGCTTTCTTACCCATGTGTACTTGTGGATATCTCACTTCTCTAACAAACTGTTCCCGACCACTAACTCCTGCTCCATACACAGACCTATCAGGTTTTCTCCACTGTCATTTCTACCGGGAACGCCATACCTTCCTATCAGATTCTCCACCACTTCATCTCCAACTCTCGCATTAAGGTCACCCAGTACAACTACATTGAAATTACCTCCAAAACTCCCAATACACTCACTCAAGTCAGTCCAGAATTGCTCCCTCTCCTCTTCACTCCTTTCGCTGCCAGGTCCGTAAGCACTCACAAATAACCATTTTTCTACGCCTAACTTTACTTTCACCCACATCAATCTTGAGGACACCGCCTTCCACTCGGTAATGCTACTTGCCAACCAATCACTCAGTATCAAAACCACACCTTCTCGTGCCTAACTTTCCTCCACACCAGACTTTCTTCCACTTACCACACCAAACTCACATTCTCCCTTACCTTTCAATTTCGTCTCACTCGGCGCCAACACATCAAACTTCCTCCTCAGTAACATCTCACCTATCTCCCTCTTCGTTACATCATTCGTACTACAGCCACGCACATTCAGCGACCCTAACAATAGGGTTCGGAGAGGCGTGTGCCTCTCCTCCCCCCGCTCGTCTTGCCCTCTTCGAGGAAAGGTTTTTACAGAGAACGGGATTTCTAGCCCCTTCGCTCCGCCCCGTTTTGTCGTCTCCGACACGCTGGGGATTGCGGTAGCGCGATTCTACTCCCGGCTACGGGGCTGCTGTTCCTAAGAATAAAAAATGAATGATGTTATCAATTCAACTGCTATTAACGCCGGATCTAGAACAGAGGTAACGTGTTACCTATACGTTACTCTGAATCCAAGTAGTGTACGCCGAACTCGTACTCCACGTTGTACTGTAACTAATCCTCATTACAAATCGTGGTTGGGATGTGTAATACAACAAGATGGTAATGGTACTCTTTTGTCAGCAGTGACGGTGTAATTATTCTTTCACTCCATTCCACTATGTCCCAGAAGATTGGCCAACTGATGACGTCGTCAGGTTTAGTCTGAGTTTTAGCAAATTGTTAATAGTGTAGCTATCTTTTTTTTTGAGTATTTGAAGGACTCCTTGCACCCATAACTTGGTCCTCATATCACTTTGCTGCTCACCAATTGTTTCAATTGCAAACTTGTTGGTGACGTTGCACCACTACGTGTTCATTTATCATTCGGCGCCAGAAGTGTATTGACTACTTTGCGAAAGAAGTCTCTATCGTTCTAATATAATCTCTCTATTCCAGACGATCCGTCAATTCGTGTGTCGCGACAAGACGCCTCAGCTGCAGCTCGTAAGCCGCGGCGAGCTGTACGCGAGCCTGTCTCCTCACCACCTCGTGTTGCCCTCGTATACCAGGACCGGCGCGTGCTGGAGCCAGGAATATGATCTCCTTACAAACAAGAGCAGGAAATTGCGGCTCAACACTCGTAGTGCAAAGGAACAGACTAGTAGTTCTTCTGAAGTGAGTCAACTACCGGCCGTAACTCTGGCAACAGGAACAATAGAAAGGGGCTTAGCGATGTCCTCAGCAAAGTTTGACGTGGGATTTGTCACAGATCTCGATAGTTGTACCAATCTTAACAACAGTATAGCTACAGAATCTAATCATGCACAACGAAAGTGTAACCTTAATCACATCTTTGGTGTCAAAAAGGGCATCAAAAGATTGATCGATAATGACACCGAAGAAATACTTCCCAAGAAACCCCGTATGGTTTTACCTCGTGAGGTTAATATATTGGATAGAGGAAGTGATTCAGTTTCCGATAATAACAATTCTGCTAGCAGACATTGTCTTGCTGTACAAAACAACGATACTAGCAGACTCATGAAACATAATAAGGTTCCCGACAAACAAACGATTAATATTGATACTGTTAAGTGTCTTGAAGATGTAGCGTCCTTTTCAAGTATCAACACCAGTTTACCTACACTCAGCAATGTGTCGTCTTGTGCTGACGATTTCAACAGCTCGTCGTTCCCCAGCATCACAGCTGTCTGCAGCATGCTGTCCAAGTGTTGCAATTACAGTGGCAGGCACGAGTCGGTTTGTTCCTCGGGACAATCTTCTTCATCCTTGATGTCGGCCGGTCCTGACCTCAACTTCACACCGTCGCTGACTCCTCTGCTACACAAACCGTTCACTGTTGTTGGAGGAACGGACACAGACACGTCATCTCGGTCATCGTGCAACACAAATTCCCTTGCAAGTGCTGACTTGAGTGGTTTCGCTAAATTTGATGATGGACGTGGTTGTGTGCCACATAAACTAAGCCAATCAACCACCTTTAAATTAATTGATACTGAATCGCTCATTGGTTCTTGCGCTGCAACATCCTCTATTGATGATGTTATTAGTAGCAGCAAAAGCCACGGCAACCTTAGTGCTGCTGGTAGTAGTTGTAGCAAAAGAAAACACACTACAAGTAGTTTCGATGTTGAAAATGAAGAGGCGTGCTGCAAGTGTTGCTCCTTGGCTGCTGCAAGCAAGAGGGGCTGCGTTAACTTGTGGCATCCAAGCCTTGAGGGGCCACTAAAAGTGCACGTCCTGACGGCCTCGCACCTCGTCGCCAAGCCCGGACATAAGGTAATAACAGGAACAACTTGTATATTTAATAAATTGAAAGGTTGTACAAGGATATACACGAGTACAGGAGTCACTGGTTTGTGATGCCAGCTATGACGCAACCAAGCCCCTGCAACACGCATACACAGGTTTAGCCGACATTCTCCTGACTGCGGCATCATTTTAGCATATGCTCCCTTGCCCACCCAATGGGTGAGTGACTTCCATAACGACAGTTGCTTAAGCTGATTGCAGTGTAATCACGAACTCCACATTGGAATAAAACACACAATGTCTTGGCTGCCGGTTGTCGCAAAGTAAAGTAATCCAGAAATGCTTATGCTTGTCGGTTCAGATAGAATATGCAATTGCTTTTATTCCAGATTTCGTGTAATCTTATCGCATTGTTAACTGGTTAATCTCATCTCAATAAAGATACCTAGTTCTGAAATTTTAGGCCCCGCGTTTCGTAAGCCCCGAAACGCATGAATGACTAATCAATGAATATTGGGTTTTTAAAATCGTGAATGTGTCCGCAAACAAAAGCACAGTTGACATTTTGTTAATTTTGTCGAAAAAATTATACAGCATTTGATTTCATTCAAGAGGCGCTGAAATTGCGGTATGTAACTACACTAGCACGGTGTATAATTGATAGCAAGAGTTCAAAAATTCTGAGTGCCCTTGCTTTACACAAATAATTGTCAATAGCTGTGATTACTATTTAGTTAACCTGTTCGCCGTCAAACATTTATGAGAGTATTTGATCGATAGCTTCCGTTCTTACTTTCTGTCACAGGTGTTTGTCTGTGCTGGCATCGACCACGGCCAAGACGACCTGGGTAATGTGTGTTTGACTTAAAACTTCCTCATTTCTGCCGTAGGTGTTCGTCTGTGCTGGCCTCTACCACGGCCAGGACGAGCTGTGCCGTCACGCACGCACCGCTATCGTGCCTGTTACTGCAGCGTCATCAATGCCAGTTATGAAGACCCTGTCGGCCCCGACACCTGTCACAAGCAGCAAAAAGAACGGTGCAAGCAATCGAGGGATACTCTCCAGTCTCGGCATTAATGTTGCTGGTGGTGCTAACGTCGATGCCACTAGTAGTGTCGTCAATAGGGATGCCAGTGGTTTCATTAATAATATCAATAATAATGGTAGTGTCGTAAGTGATTGCTCTCTAACTGATGATAGTATTATTATAAGTGGCAACACAGTCAGGAGGAGTTGTGGGGATGAGGAGAAACGGAATTGCCGTGATGATTCTGACGCTCGTTATGATGAAAGAAACGATGAGAACATTCCTAAGATACTCAATGATTCCGTCCTACCCTCACTCGGCAGGGGTACAACAGTTAAACATGTCCGGTCCGCAACCTTGGACAGGATGACATGTACGAGGTCAGCTGGTAATGATGCCTCACTCTGTACAGGCATCAACGGTGATCTGGATAAGCTTGCTGGTAAGCGGAATCGCTTTGCTGATTCATCGCGTGTTTTATCTGATGATGGTTATAATTGTTATGATGCTGGTGAAGACGCCTTCAATTTAGACCAAAATGGCAAGTCCTCCTCGAAAGCTCAAGCTACATGGAGCGAGTGGCTCGAGTTCGACTTGAACCTCCAGAACTGTCCTCGAGCGACGAAGCTCTGCTTGTCGTTGGTGTCTGGCTCAGGGAAGGAAGACTCTCCCTCGTCCGTGTTGGGGTGCTGTACTGTTCCGCTCTTTGACTGGCGAGGGCGTCTGCTGCAGCATTCTGTTGCCCTCCCGCTCAGCCCTCCTCCAGTACACACGCTTACCCCATCTGCCGCTTCTTCAAGTGAAGGCCATGGTTTGGATGAGGTTTGCTTCAGCATAGGAACCGACGGGTTGATACCTCCCCCTACATCCTTTGCGGGTCCGACAAGCGGAGCAGCGCTGCTTTACCCAACACTAACCTCACAGTGCGGCGGCCGAGGCGTGCTGAGGGTTTCCCTGGAGCGCCGTTTGGGGACGAGGCCTGTGCTGTTCCCCAATCTGCGGCAGATGGTAGCCTACGCCACCACCATGGACAAAATTACCTCCAGGACTCGTCAGGCTGTCCAAGGACACCATCTTGTTATCTCCAGCACCGACAGTAGTGGTCTGTACCTATCGCCCAGTGACGAAGATCTGTCTTTCCTCTGCCGCGTATCAGGACTGGATCCTCTTGTGTCTCTGCCCCGGCCTGACCAGTTAAGGTTATGGTCGCTGCGGACGCACTGTCACAGGGTGCCAGCTGTCTTGCCCAGGCTGCTGCAGGCAGTCACCTGGGCCAGCAGGGACATGGTGTGTCAGCTGTACCTGCTGTTGTCACGCTGGTGGTCCACGGGGTTGCCAGTGAGTGTGTGTTTGGAGGTCCTGCAGCCTCGCTACCCGGACCCCGTTGTGAGACACACTGCGGTCCAGGCTCTGGCAAGGGGACTCTCACACCACCACCTGCAACAGTACCTTTTGCAGCTCTGCCAGTGTGTGCTGCAGGAGACTTACCTCTGGTCCCCTCTCTTACACCTGCTCCTACACCGCGCTCTCACTTACAGCACGTTGGGCCACTACTTCCTCCACCACCTCAGGAGTAGTGGTGTCTCTCGCCGCGTGGTGGCGGTGCTTGAGGCGTACTGCAGAGGCGTGTGTCCTTCTTTGTTACAGGACACCACAAAGCAAGTTGCCATGATGGCGGCTTTGAGCGACATAGGGGCAGCACTAGCGGCTAAGGATGAGGGCGGCAGCAACAAGGACGATTCACAGCAACTTCAGAGTGAGCTTCAGGCGCGTCTTGCGTCTCTGCAGGCCGTGCGGTCACCGTTGTGCCCATCCAGGCGGCTGGGGACTGTCAAAGTATCAGCCTGTGCTGTGTTACAGAGCGCCAAGAGGCCATTGAGGATTGTGTGGCACAACCCAGACCCAATGGCGCACCTCTACGCCAACACTTACAGCGTTATCTTCAAGCGAGGCGACGACTTGCGCCAAGACGAGTTGTCCCTTCAAGTGCTGGGGGTTATGGCCGGCATTTGGGCGGAAGAGGGCCTGCACCTTCGCGTCACGCCGTACACCTGCCTTGCCATTCATGACAAGATGGGGCTCATCGAGCTGGTTAACAATGCTAAAACCATATACTCCATCCAACGCAGAGCTAAGCTGGGCGCCATCCAGGTGGACTCGAGCCAGCTGTACAAGTGGATCAAAGAGCACAACCGTGGCCCGAGACTCGCACAAGCCATTGACACGTTCACTCAGTCGTGTGCGGGGTACTGCGTTGCTACCTTCGTGCTCGGCATTGGGGACAGACACCCTGACAACATCATGGTCAACGAGGAGGGGCAGATCTTCCACATTGACTTCGGCCACTTTTTGGGAAATTTCAAGAAAAAGTTCGGCCTCCACCGCGAGCGCGTGCCTTTCGTGCTCACCCAAGACTTTCTCAGGGTCATTGCAGGAGGCGCTGAAAATCCCAAGGATACGCCCAGCTTTCAGAAGTTCGAGGAGCTGTGCGGGCAAGCTTACCTTGCGCTGCGACGTCACTCACGCCTCTTGCTATCGCTGTTTGCACTGTTGCTGCACTCAGGCCTTCCAGAGCTGCAGTCTGAGGCTGATCTGGCGTATCTGCATCGTTCGCTTGGCGTGTGGTGCCGCTCGGAGGAGGAAGCGCTGCAGTTTTTCCGGCAGCAATTCCTGCAAGCCAGTGGCGGGGCATGGACCACCAAGCTTGACTGGTTCTTCCACTCCGTCAAGCATCGCTGAGGTCCCGGCTGAGTACCTCCCGTTCTGCTCTGCACTCTGGTCTTGCTGGTGTGTTTGGTAGTCGTGAGGCTATTAAGTTAATTACCCATTAGATTAGTGACGAGGCCAACGCGCTAGAGGTCCCTGTAAAGCCTTGGCACTTTAATCTAATCTAGAGGTCCCTGTAACCCTAATCTTACCTGAAGTGAGTAGGATTACTAGCGCAGCAGAGTTAATGTCTTCGGTGCGCTAAAATTTGATATTGGCAACTAACGATGTTCTGTGGCATCGACTGTCAAAGTGCGGTTCAAGCTCCGATGAAGCCTTGGGGTGAAAGGATGATTGTTCATATTATAGATCATTAACACTTCATTTTAGTTTTTATTGTTCCTCATTTCGTGGGCTCTATTATTTATCTGTGCCCTTTTCTCATGGTGATCAATCATGGATTAGTTATAAAATTATGTATCGTTAGACGCCCGCAGGACCCAAGGTGTACTATGCGGTGTGTTCGTTAGTCTAGTCCAACCTACGGTGGGAGAATTTGCGCTCTCCCGGGCGCCTAATAAATGTCCGAGCACAGCTAGGCGTTTTGATGGCTAAATGGTGAAATGATATTGATGCTGATCTTAGAGAGTGAGTCTTGAATGGCACTGTGCGTGGAGGGGATGAGGCTAGTCGAGGCAGGTTGAGGCGAGTGAAGATGAGTCGACTGGCGAGGCGACGAGTCGAGACGAACCGAGGCTGGTTGAGACTTGGTGACCCGGGAATGGGGGGTACTCGCGGGACCCGCGTGACTCGAGAGACCCGGGGTTTCGGGAACCCAGGGGACTTGGAAGACCAGGAGAACTTGGGGCGACCCACTTGGACCCTTCCGGGACCCTTTGGGACACCCTTGAGACCTTTTGGGACCCCCTTGAGAAACTTTGCGACCCGCTTGAGACCCTTCTGAACCCTGGGACCCCTACTTACATCTCCCCTTGCTGTAAAACCTCTACACAGAAGAATGTATGAATGTGAAATGCTTGAGTAGATCAATTAATTATTACATTCCGCGGATTACTGGCACAGAGGGCGAGGGTCGCGTCGAGGCTGGTCGAGATCAGTCGAAACATGTTGAGGCGAGTCGAGTTGGTCGAGACGAGCCGAGCCGAGACTGGCCGAAATGATTCAAAACAAGCCGAGATGAGCTGAGACGAGGGACACGGGGAGCTCGGGGGACTTGGGTTACCCACGGGGATTCGTCGGGTTCTTTTGTGACCCGAGGTACCTCTGCCATCCCACTCCCACCCTAAAATGCTTGAGTGAAAAAAATTGTTATTACAGTTCACATGATTACTAGCGCAGAGGGGGAGAGCCACGTCGAGGCTGGTCGAGATCATTCGAAGCATGTTGAGGCGAGTCGAGTTGGTCGCGACGAGCCGAGACAGGCCGAAATTATTCAAGACAAGCCGAGATGAGCTGAGACGAAGAGTCTCGGGGGACCCGGGGAGCTCGGGAAGACCCGGGTGACTTTGGTTACCTTCCGGGAAACATAAGGCTCTTTTGTGACCCAAGGGACCTATGCCCCTCCCCCACCCCTTGGTGGGGTGGATAGATAATTATTCATTTTATAGATCATTGGGGATGGAAGCAAAGAGAGGGCTGTATGAGGGTGTTGTTGTCCCAACTGTACTCTATGGAGCTGAGGCTTGGGGGGAGAGAGCAGAGGAGAGAAGAAGGTTGAATGTTTTCGAGATGAAGTGTCTGAGGAGCATGGCTGGAGTAACGCTGAGAGACCGGATCACCAACGACGTGGTTCGAATCAGAACAGGGATGGTGAAGAAGTTGGAGAACAGAGTGGATTCGCGTGTATTGAGATGGTTCGGGCACATGGAGAGAATGGATGAAGGGAGATTGGTGAAAAGGGTGATGAATGCGGAGGCGAG
>SDVV010005966.1:0-18800 GCA_016164225.1 Gammarus roeselii
ATGTTTATATACATAAACAAGTCCAATAAAAGAATATAGCTATAAATAAATAAAAGGAATGTACAGGGTGTTCCAGCGTTACGGGACCTAGAAGAAACTCGTGTAAATCAGAAAAAAATTGTTAAAAAAATACACCATTGAAAAGAGAAGAAAAACTAGATTTAATCAGATTGGTTCTTAAAGATTATTCCTTTCAGATGATCTCTATCTAGTCTTAAACATTCATGTACTCTCGTAATCATGTTATGAATCACCTTGGATAATGTTTGAGGTGTAATTAAACCAATCCCTTGAGTTATGTTCTGTTTAAGATCGTGTATTGTTCTTGAATACTTTCGATACACATTATTTTTCAAATATCCCCACACAAAAGAGTCAAGAGGTGAAAAATCAGGCGCTCGTGCAGGCCTTTCAACATCACTGAATCTGGAAATCAATTCTGCGGAAACTGGATCATTAATGAAGATATGAATATTCTTGCCGTATGCTGAAACCAAAAACCGTCATCCAACTTATAAATCTTTGAAATAAACAGCTTACCAGCATTTATTCATATAATTCAGCGTTAACAGCGACGACGTTGTTTTGTTTATCCTTTAAAAAAAATATAGGCTATTAATTTCACGGGAAGTTAAGCCACACCAAACGGTACCACGCGGAGACTGCAGAGGCATTTCGGCAATTGTGTATGGGTTTTCACGGGCCCAAATTATGCTATTTTGTTTTTTATGCTTTATTTCGAGATGAAATGGGCTTTGTCTGAAGTAACAATCTTATCCAAAAATTTAGGGTCGTTCAAAGATTTGTTCTTAAGCCATCTTGTAAATAGAAGCCATTTCTCTTTATCTTGAATAGTTGGAACCTTATAGGGGCAGTGATGAAAATCATTTCGTAGAATACGATAGAAAATCGTGTTTGACGTTTCTGTTTCTTGAACAAACCGTCGAATAGAGATTTCTGGAGTCGCACTCATTCGCTGGTGCACAGCATCGACTTTCGCTGCGGTTCTCTTCATGTTATGTGTTCCTCCGGGTTCCTTCTTGTCAATCAAGCCGTTGCTATTAAGATTTCTAGCGCATCAGTAAATCGCCTTTTTCGATGAAGAATTAGTTTGCCTGAAGACACTTCTGAAAGATTTCTGTGCTCTAGCCACGCTTCCATGCTTTATGTGCGCTAGCCACGCTTCCATACTTGATGTGCGCTAGCCACGCTTCCACGCTTGATGTGCGCTAGCCACGCTTCCATGCTTGATGTGCGCTAGCCACGCTCCCATGCTTGATGTGCGCTGGTCACGCTTCCTTGCTTGATGTGAGCTAGCCACGCTTCCATGCTTGATTTGCGCTAGCCACGCTCCCATGCTTGATGTACGTTGGTCACGCTTCAATGCTTGATGTGCGCTAGCCACGCTTCCATGCTTGATGTGCGCTAACCACGCTTCTATGCTTGATGTGCGCTAGCCGCGATTCTATGCCTGATGTGCGCTAGCCACGCTTCCATGCTTGATGTGCGCTGGCCACGCTTCCTTGCTTGATGTGAGCTAGCCACGCTTCCATGCTTGATGTGTGCTAGCCACGCTTCCATGCTTGATGTGCGCTAGCCACGCTTCCATGCTTGATGTGCGCTGGCCACGCTTCCATGCTTGATGTATTGCGTTGTGATAAAAACAAGATGTTCTCTTCCCCAAGTTGCCATTACAAAGGGTTCAGAGGAAATGGTAACTTGATTCATATCCTAATTGATGTATCATGAATACAGATGTTCACTTTGAATATATATTTTTTCTCTATTCAATTGTGTTTTTTTTTCGACCTATAAAACTTTTCGAGTTATACGAGTTTCTTTCAGGTCCCGTAACGCTGGTTTACTATGGCGCTTTGTGACCTTTTCGTAGATGGGAAAGTTTGCATACATAACTGCTGCATATTTATTTATTTCATTTAATGCGTGTTGAATTCGTCTTGAATCTATGCAAATCAGTAATTTTGGACTTGTTCCTATATTTATTAGGGATTTCAGTGAAACCGCTGTAATATCATTTCAAACAATTTCCCTAGAGAAATTTGGCTTTAGTTTAACGATATAATTTATTTTCTTATGAAGATGGCGCGTTCAGAAGTTGCATCCAGAAGTTGCTTACTGTTTATGTATTATTGAACTAGTAACATTCAACCAAACATTTGACCTTCCTAATAAAGGAAGCCTAGCATGCTAAAATAATTGATTGAAACCGTATGACATAAGAACTTTTTCACGAATAAATATTTATATATTGTAGAGTTTATTTGACTGCAAAATGTTTTTCACAATGGCTTTTGTGACAATAAGCAAATCCACATTTAATCGAGCTTTTTTGTGATCGTACGATTGTAAACAAGTCAAAATTTGATTACAAAAAGTGGTTTACTAAGTGGAATGTAGACATATATCACTACGTTACATTCAGAGTGAGGGCAATATATGCGAGTGAACTTCAGTTAAAACAACTGAATATGCTTGACACAATTCCATCCGAGCTAGAAAAATATTATATTCGATCGTTTTACTGAACAGAGAGCTAACATGTGAACGGCTGCATATGTTCTCTAAAGGAAGAAAAGCAATGCAAATCAGACGAATAAATCTTCACGGTTATTGAGCCTTTTTATGGAAAGTATTTGAATTTATTCGAAAAATACATGACAAATCGGGAATATACGACTTCGTATGAATCAGCATGCTTTGTGTGGATGACGTATTTTATCACAAGATGATACTAAAAATGATTCAGATTTTTGTCTAGGACTCTACAAGAAGTCTGCTATTGATGTATGTTGACAAAATTCAATGCATTTATTTGAATATGGGTAAATTGTTCGATGTAATTGGTCTTCGATTTTTTTTACCAATCAACTTTTGGCCGCGATTTATGTAATTTTGGTTACAATGGCACTTTTTAATAGGTCAAACCAGCTATTATGCCAAGTCATCCATCTTTTATTATCGCCAACAATATGCTTGTTTCCTTTGTTGCATTCAATTGTTGTACTTCAAAAACTATCGTTTCAAAAGTTTCAGTTGGATATGTTAACGATAAGCAGACTTTCGACCCAATACTAGGAATATGACTTTTCATTATACTCTACTGAGCTTATTATAGTCTGCTGATGGCAGCCAGCGCTCGCACTGATGGCAGCAATGGCTAGCACCGATGGTAGCGATAGTTTACACTGATGGCAACGACGACTCGCACTGATGGTAGCGACGGCTCAAACTGATGGCAGTGACGGTTCTTACTGTTTTCAGCATTAGCTAACACCGATGGCAGCGATGGCTTACACTGATGGCAGCGAGGGCTCGCACTGATGGGAACAAAAGCCTGCTCTGATGTCAGCGATGGCTCGCACTGAAGGCAGCGATGCCTCGCAATGATGTCAGCGATGGATATCTGTTTCGATCGAGTTGTGATTTTCGACTAACATTCATTTATGGGCTGTTAGTGAACTTTTTGTTATACTTCGGTTTAGCAATGATTGTAAAAGTTACTCCATTGTCTTTTGAAGTCCTCCACAAATTGTTAAAACATGTCTACCGTAGGTTACTGACTGGTTTTTTGAGTCACAGGTTTTTAAAGAATATTCAATCACCGTGACTTTAAATTTTTTCCTCTTGCCAATAGTGTTCCGAAGTTTTTGCAAACTGCTTCTGACATTGAAAACAATATTAATCGTAAACGGTGACCAGTGAGGTCATGTTTTACACGTGAAAATGTGCAGATTACAATGATGAATTAAGCAGGATAGTAGGACATTTGCAACTTATTAATTTAATGTGAAGGTATTTGTTTCCAAATTCAGAAAAATGTCACATGTTTGTCGGAATTCATTTTCCCTTATATAGAAGAACAAATATATACTGTATTGCTTTAATAGTTCGGAGGGGCAATTCAAATTCATACAACGAGTTGTGGAGTTCCTGAATTGTTATGTGCGGGATTCTATGAAAAATGCTTCAAAATGATTGCTACTGAAAACAGTCGATATGAATAGAAATATGTCAGAACATTTCCTCTTTTTTTTTGTCACAAAATGTTAAAAGTCAACTGTAATTTTTTTTACTATATCAACATGATAGCTTCTCACAAACTAAAGTTAAAAATTAAATTCTACTGAAAACTTTACACATGAAAAATATATGAAGGTCTATATCTAAGATGCCGTCAGATGTTCGCAAACTTACTATGATTTTTAACGGTCACTTTATTTATGTGATCAGATGTTTTGGACACACAACATCACAGTGTATTAATACATGTGATCAAGTGTTTAATGAATCTTATTTGTAGGGACTGGCTGACCTATGGTCATGTAAAGAAAATTGTGTCATGAGATGCCCCTCTCTTTGGTGATTTTGAACCATTACATCTCGTGTTAGATCAATCTCAGCATACTTTTAGCACAACACCATTTTCTTGTGTGAATGTCTTTCGGATAAGCATTTTTCGAATTCGTTTAACATTCGTTTAACTCCTCCAAGGACACGACGAACTTGATCAGAGGAGGTACAATCAATGCTCTTCAATAAACGAGCTGAAATTGATGGCCATAGGCTGACGTTGAACGTTGAACTCATTCAATGTCGTGTTGAAGAAATTAGCTCCAACAACGGGAGCTTAGGCTCAAGGTCAGTACAGAGTCGCTATAGGACGTTGTATTCCCATCAAATCTATCTACTTGTTATATCTAAAGATATTGTAGGCAGAGGACTCTCCCTCAAACTCAGAAGGACTTATTATACAATACATTTGAACACTTTATACAAGATTAAGCATAGATAATTTAGGCGTAAATGAAGCGAGTTAAGCAAGTGACCTTAAGGGCAGGTCTGTACGGGAGAGGGTAACCGACTGGGCCAAAGTCGAGTCAACACTAACTGCTTCTAGGCCCTCCCTGCTGCTCCCCTGTATGCCATACATACACACATGTATATGCATTACATCCGTCGTGAGCATGATCTATGATAAGTTGCTGTTGTCAGTCCCATCTTAATTGCATGCGGCCAAATAACTTCCGTTCACTTTAGATTAACTTGTTAGCTTCTGGTTGCTTCTCTTGTTATTCATCACATGGATGGGTCATACTAACCGTCTAAAGCGACCTTCTGGTCTGGCATGCCTAATCTATGATGGACTTGTTATTGGCAATCGTCAACGTACAGGAAGCCTCTTCCGCAATGCAGGCTATTATACATTGAAATGGGGAGATGAAACTCTTCCCCTTTTAAGAGGAGTTATACCGTACAAACGTTTTGTAATGGACCAAACATTAGTCTCTGTTATAGTCAAATACATCATTTAGATTTACCATGCTATGTATGATTTATTTCCCGCTATGTATCGACCTACTGGGCGACGCTCTCTGCCGCTCCGGCAGAGAGCGGCTGGTTCATATTTGGTATTTCCTGTACTGGGTCAGACTCTGTTGCGGGCGTATCAGGCATTCTGTCTCGATTCATCACCGCATTCATTCCGATCACTCACAGAGGCATTGCCACTAGCATTCTCATTTTGCATTCGTTCACGCAACTCAGATTCTTTCCGTAGACTGTCTCTCAAGCACTCCTCCAGATAAATGTTTCCTTTATTCTCGTCGTCACGAGGTTGGGTGTTTCCTGGTAGCAGCTGCTCAGCATGTCTCGTCCATATGACTTCTTGTTTGGTTACATAAATTGTATACATATTAATGTAAAAATTTTTTTCACCAGAGCCATCTAGCTATTTAGGGCTTCGTCTCAAGTTTAACACATGTGCATTGTCTCCTACTTGGAACATAGTATTATTTACAGGTTTCTGTGACATTTATCCGGGGCATATCTAGGGTTAATTCTCTCCTTTTCCGTTACACACACTCTACCATTTAATGATACAGCCGAAGCAACGCCCGTAACGGAATGTGGGGTTTTGCAATAATGTAATAACACGTGGCATACCTCATCTTTTGCAGTACCTGTGGCTTTCCTCGGGCCACTTTTAATTATGCCTACGCTGCGTTCAGCCTGACCATTTGAGCTCGGGTGATAAGGCTCTGGCCTCACATACCCAATAGCCTTTTGTGCTAAGTAGTTTTGAAATTTTTCAGACGTAAATGAACTGCTTTTGTCTGACACTATGGAGGATGGTAAGCCATTGCGAGAGAATATTGTATCTAACACCTCTATTGTTACTTCAGAACTTACACTCTTCACTACCTCCGTCTCAATATAACTGGTCAGAGCGCAAACCACGACTAAGATAATTTTATCTTAAAAGAAACAATGGTCAATGTTCAACCTCGACCATTTGTTTATTGGTCTTGGCCAATCACTCTTTGAAGTTTGCTTAGGGATTCTGGCATTCACCATGCATTTGCTACACACTTTAAAGAAATTTTCGATGTCTTCATCTATCTTAGGATACCATACCAATAAACGGGCAATCCCTTACATTGCCGATATGCCGAGAGGATTCACATATCAGTTTTAAAACCTTGCGTCTGTAGCGTTGTGGGATCACCACCTTGTTACCATACATAACACAGTTATTGTGTAGTGACAAGTTATCCTTAGCCTTCCGGAATGGTTTCATGACCTCCTCTACCGTTGTTGGGAACCCATGCATAATGTAATGCCTGACTTGGGATAGCTGTGGATCGTTTTGGGATTCCACGCTTATGTCTTTCGCTGAGACACTGTATGATTCCAAATCTCTGAACAGTAATTCGAGCTCAGTGGGTTTTAAGACATCTTTTGACTCTGCTAACGGCAGTCGTGAAAGACAATCACTAACGCAATTTGATTTGCCAGGAATATGCGCGATTGTAACTGTGATAACGCATAGCGTTTTCATGCCGCAGTTATTTTAATAATGGTTTATGGTCAGTGCGAATTCGAAATTTGCTTCCCAATAAGTATTCACGGAATCGCTCAACTCCAAACATGACTGCTAATGCCCCTTTATCAGTGGCAGCGTAATTTTTTTGGGCACTTGTTAAAGTATTTGTGGCAAATTGAATAGACATGAACGCCTCGTTGTGTTTTTGCAATAGAACCGCAGCTATACCGTAGGGACTGGCATCGGTCCCAATGGTTGTTTCGAGATTTTGGTCAAACAATTTGAATATTTTAGTACCTCTGAATAGGTACTTAATAGTCTCTAAGCATGCCTTATTACTTTTATCCCATACGAATTTTGCATTTTTCTTCAGTAGGGCGTACAATGGTGTTAATACACTGCTAAAATTTGATATGAATCTACTGTAGAAAGTCCACAATCCCACAAAACTCTGCACTGCTTTAACATTTGATGGGCACGGTGCTTCTAAAATTACCTGCAATTTCAGAGGGTTGGGTCGTGCCCCCTCGTCTAACAATACATGACCAAGGTATTCTACACTATTCGTAAAGTATACAGACTTATCGTTATTTATTTTCACACCGGCGCCTTGTAAGGCTATGAATAGAGTTCAATAATAGTTTTGATAAGTACTAACACATCATCCATACAACATATTGTACTGGGTACGCTAGAAAGAACTTGCGAAATGGAGCACTGGAATATTGCACTGGCAGACGATATGCCAAAAGGTAAGTGATTATACTGGAAAAGTCCCTGTGATGTATTAATGACTATTTCTTGGATTCCGCGTCCAACGGAAGTTGTAGGTACGCGTTTCGTAAATCAATACGTGAAAATACTTCAGCATTTCCAATGTTCCCCAGCACGTAGTCAAGAGTAGGCATTGGATACGTTATTGTTTTCGTGAATTTATTGATAGTTAACGCGTAGTTGCCGCACAGTCGTATTTTATTAGTGGGCTTTAAAACTGCAACCACTGAGCACGCCCATCAGAGTGATTCAGTCTTTCCATTATTCCAGCGTTCTCCAAATTCGTTAGCTCTTCCTTTGCAAGACATCTGCATCGGGAAGGAACACTTCGTGGTGTATAGAACATGGGTTTACAGTCACTATGAACCTTAATATTAACCTTACGTTTGACGCTGCTCCTGTAGTTAGGAGACAAAAACTCACTGTACTTATTGAATTGATTGCATCTAGTGACCGTTCTAACAGACGACAGTTCTTTGGGCATATTCACAGATAATCCGAACTTCTCACAAAAATCACGACCGAATAATGGAGATAAGTTATATCTTACCACAAGAAAAGTGTGCAATTTGTCCGTACCTTTCACATTTACCGCAAGCGTTGTTTGCCCATTGAAAGTAATGGCATTGTTGCCGTAATCAATGGCTTCCTGGTACGTTTTGAATGCTTTAGCACTGTAAATGTCACGGATCATATTTTCTGTGATAGTGCTTATCGGTGATCCCGTGTCAAGTTCTGGTTTCACAGCTTGACTATTTGATCTACACTGGACACAAAATGGGGATCGTCCTATTTTACACTTGGCATCCCCTGTGTAGGCACTCCTAAAAAAATATTCTACCTACTGTAATCACTGTTGACTTTTTCATGGCCACGCTACCACTGCGCACCCCAGGATTCTTTGTGGTGTTCTTTCTCGTTTGACGGATCCGCTTATGATCTTCGATCCGTTGCCATTCGTCCTTCGTTTGCGGTAGTCCGTTGAAGCGGTTCCTAACCTCCGTCTGTTGTGGCTCCTTGTAAATCCTGGTTGAGGGTCTGTTCCTGATCTTCTTCACGGTGAAATAGTCGCTCGGATTTATTTCTTCAGGTGGTGCAATAGTCTGTTTCGGCGATGTGATTTGCTTTGTTTCGTGTGTCGTTTTAGGTTTTAGATCTGCTTGTTTTTGCCACATGCCCCAGCTTTCCACGCTTGTTACACTTTAATTTAAGTGCAAATCACATTTTTGCCAGGTGCTTGCCTCTGGCAGTACACCTTATGCAGACGTAATTTTCGTTCACTTGCGTCGCCGGCGTGTGGTTGAGCGTCGTGAAATTCAAATTTATTCTGAGAAAAAAAAGCAGCAGGTTTGTGAAACTTGATCGATTGCGTCTAAAGCCATGTTCAGAGTCAGCTATTAACTGATTTGATTCTAAGAATTCTGTTATTTAATCGGTAATCAAACTATCCGTCAATATGCTTATGACTGAGGTGAGACTAATTGGACAGTAATTGCCGGGACAATTTTTGTCCACCATTTTAAAAAGTGGGGTAAGTTTGGGCAAATTCTATTTGTGAGAGATTGGGTGAAAATGTTTGATAACTGTTCGGCGATTTCGTTCATAATCTCTTTTCGAATTCTGGGATGAACTTAGTCTGGACCAGGAGATTCGGTCACGTTCAACTTATCTATTTATTCGATTACTTCGGCAGGGGAAAAATTGATTGGGTTGAGGGCTTCAGTTCGTCTTTGCGCCATTATGATATCCTGAGGATTATGAATATCTCTAACGTAAATACAGAACAAAAGCATTGGTTGAGTACGACACTCATTTTTGTGTCGTCCGTTTCTGGCCCACCAATACGTTCTTAAGAGGACCAATTACAGATCTTGATTTTTTTGGCTCGATATATAACAAAACAAAATGTTTCGAATGTGTTATGGCTTTAGACGTTATTTCATTTTTGTCAACTTTCTTCTTACGTTTCAGGACCCATTTTAGAACTCTTCTGCTGGCCAGTGGCTGTACATTCGTCTGTTTCCCAATAAATTTCAGGAATATTGAAGTTTCCAAGCACTGTACTGTTTTGTGTTGTGACGGCATCGACGAGGGGGTTGTACAAATCGCAATCATCTGCCACAAGACAATGCTCTCTGGAGGACGATAAACTAGTGTGAATTGATACTTTGGATGTTTATCAACTATTCGAATCGATACAATGTCGTGTCTGGTGATCGGAATAAAAATTTATTTTATTTGCGAGTTTTTTTCTACGAGGAACATTACTCCTTCACCCTCACAGCCTTGTCACTCACTGTGATAGAATGAGAAACCCGGGAGAGTGAATTCGACTAGATAATTTCTGGTGCTCAATTTCATCCACGATTTTGTGATTGCTATTATGTCGATCTCTTCGTTAATTACAGGGATTGACAATTCGGAGACTCCTTGTCTGTTCCTCAATCGTTACCTCAGGGGTCTGTGATTACTACTGGCATGGGCAGTGCGTCTGGGATCACTGCTGGGTTGGGGGGCGGCCGTTGACTCATTCCATCGGGCAAAAATGGCGGAGTCTTGTGTTGGGTACCGAAAAAGTTTTTTGAATCAGTTGCGGTGATGAGACCAACACCGATGTTCTGAAGGATGTTTTCGAGGATATCGAGCTCAAACATGTTCACGCGTGCCTTGTTGGTGATTCAAATAAATTAATAGTTTTAGGTCGATCATCGTTTTCCAATGGTCCGAGAACGGGATTTGCTGAGATTCACAGGAAGTTCCTGAGCGTTTGTTCAGATATATCATCCTGTTCACTTGTATCTACTTTGATTTGTATGGGGCAGGATGTCAGTGACATGGTTGCTCGCGTGCGAGCGTTTGATGTTTGTTCTGCGATTGTACTGATCGAAATCACAGGAAAAAATGTGGTTTGTTAATCAGTGATTGCACTGATTACCAAACCACAAATATTATGGATACTTTCCGGTTGATTTAGTAACTAATCTTTCCATAGCTTAGAAATATTGAAATTAATTTCAGTGCTGTTTATAAATGGAGACAACCAAGCGAGTAATTCCTTCTTACATATCCGAAGTAGAGCCAATTACCGTAACACTTGCCTTTCTCGTACATCTGTCAGCGTTTCCCAAGTTTGATGTGCTTTCGAACACGGTAGTTCCAGAAGCTGATCACTGCGGAAGTATTAAACATGGAATTCGGTCCCAGGAGATGTATGAATGAGTAGTGGAACACGCACAACTCCTGTTTGAAGTTGTGAGTAAAAAATTTTGAACAGTAAATTTGTTCTTTCATGCAACTTACTCCAATATATTTTTATTTCCTGCTCTCCAGTAGGGCGTGCTCGCCTGTTCAACTTGAACAGCGCGCACAAAAAGTTGTGATACGTAGATCGGTTCATTCATCTTTCATACACCTTGAATGATTCTTAATTATCAGCATCTCCATTGATGTTTCACTCAATTGTTTTTATCCTGCAGTCGTAGCATATCATGTTCAGTAGATCAGTTCATAATGTATCATTATTATGACAAATATAAAGTGATTAAATCCAATATATAGCCACTTGCCAATCTTGAGTAATGTTGATTGGACTTACCTATTTTTTCGGAGATCAATATTACACTTTATCCTCATATTTCGACTTAATCAGAAAATGTCGTTCAACAATGTCGCCGTCCTGGTAGGATATACATGATACACTACCCTTGGTTGTTATGTTATAAGTGAATGTTAAGTATAGTTAATAATAAACATTATCTTCAGAACAGCTCTCGCTGGCGAAAACGTGGTACGAATCATTTGTTTATTTTAATATTTTTGTAACCTGGTCTAGTTTTATCATATGTATGCTGAGAAGAGAAAAAATATATATTTAATGATTCAAGGTTGACAGAAACTGTTAATGATCATTTTTAACTTTACATCCAAACTAAACACCATTTGCATAGTTCGAGATAGAAAGTTACGTTACAAACAAATACCGAAATTTAAATGCATTCCAAGTTGAATTAATGTCTGGAAAACATTATTCGTTTGATCGGTAATGCACGGGGGCGAAGGATTAAAGGATTAAATATTCACAAAAAAAAAGTATGCGACGTCACTGTACATTTATTTATTCGTTTCCTGAATTCGATTTCCATGATTCATTTGAGATCTCTGTTTAGGTGCAGGATCTTAACATGGAGCTACGGAAGCATAATTCATCGTTATAAAAAGCTAAGATTTCAGAATGCCTTTTTCGATGTTTGGGGTTAGGCTGTAGAGTTTGATTCAGTAACTATATAATCTGGAAACCTAAGTTTGTTCATGTATAAATTTTAGGTGGAAACTTAAGGCCTACGATGCACGCCATTTTATTGTGTAACTTCAATATACGTCCCTCGCCTGTTAAGTCCTGTCACTGATACTGAAGGAAGCAGCATAGCTGGCTAAGTTATGAAATCATTCTTTGTTGATTATTCAGGCTATATTTGGGACATTACATCTATACAGTTTGGTATGAGCGAGTCATAATTTAATAGAAGATATTAGTTGCTGTGAACGAGCGTGCTTTGATGAATGACTTACTATGACTCGAGAAAGCTGACTGAAACGAACGAAAATGTTGAGTGTTTTTCTAGTTTGAATTTTGAATAACTGAATGATACGTCGTCGGTTTATATAACATTTCTCAAATTTTACAACGAATGTTCCAAGTAGTCACCTACTACCTAGAGACTAGAAGCTGTTCTTCTCTGGGCGTGTCTCGCCATCTGTTTGGTCAGCCATATCGTGTGGGTTGACTCCAAAATTTTCCCACCTTCATTTGATAATTGATTCAGCGCAAACCATATTTCGTCTATCCCATTTCTTGAAACGTATACCAGAATTTGCATGTTGTAAAGCCGGATGGGTACTTTGTTTTTTTCCCAACGTTGCTCATCTTTTGATGATGATATCTAGACTGCATGAAGTGACCTGGAGTACGGAATAGTAAAGGAAAGGTAGCTGCGTTGATCTGGGTTTCAGCTTTCTACCCATTTCTGGAACATTTCCATTTCCCAGTGGTGGCATCATCAAGAGGTTATTCTGGATTGACGGCCCGTGATTAGTCACTCGTGGTAATGAATATTTTAGTATTTTGGCTCAGCTTCAGCATCAAAATGGCAAGGTATTCAATTTGTGCAATACACGGATAGGTCAAACCCAAGACTCACAAATATGTACTCATTTCTAAGAAATGTCGGACTGCGTATAAAATTTAATGTTATTCTGACGGTAACAGAACCATTCGATCCTGCCACTGCTAGAGTATGTGAAAATCCAAACGAACGTGCAGTTCTCTAGAGAGTAACGAAGTTAATGGCCTGACTATATTGCCTTCCTTGTACAGCCTCCAACAAAGATCGAATCTGTCGCGATTGCAATCAGAAAATTCCACACGCAAAAAAAAAATGAATTGAGGAACTTAAAACTCGAATTGCTAAAATATAAGCCATTGAGGTGTCGAAATTTGAACAAGACGCAGTTACTGACTGAAGACAAACAGTCGAGTACAACAGCCAGCCTAGCCCACTTCTACCAAAGTCCATGGGGTCAATTGATTGATAACTGACTTTTGATCGTTCTAGTCATGCACGAGGGGCTTGCTATGTTAGTGTATCGGACGCTTCTGATGAACTGCTTCCTCTCTGGCCATTGGGCCCAAAGTTTATTTTGACAATTCAAAGAGCCTCACTTTTAAACCATGGACAGCTCACAGCCAGGTACAAGTTTATACCCGATGCTTAGCGATTAGTACCATCAGTAACTAGTTACGCACCCTACGTAAGAGCTCACCAAGGCTGAAGTCGGAACTCCGGACGAGATGGACCTCATTAATCTAATATAATCTAATAGCTTGTTAATGCCTAATGACAATATGGTCAAAACCATCAAAGTAAATAAATTGATTTGCCTCGTGATTTGTGACATTCCAAAGTATTCATCCACACTACTACCGGTTTTCCTGGTGAATACTCGGTTTCTGCAGGTGGACGTAATAGTTCTCCTTTTGTTACATTATTGGCATTTGACCAACTCTATTGATCTTTATTATACCGAAGTGGCATACTTTATTGAATTTGTGTACGGTTGAATGTTGATGGGGCAGGGATGGGGATGCCAAGTAAATCATTGGCCCACCTTGTCAGAATTTTCGTACAGAAGAGGCCTCAGGTCAGCACCACAATAGGTATTGTTAGGTTAGCAGTTGAGAATCCAGACCATTTACGCTAGCTTGCCATCGTCACCTGCGCTTGCCATCATCACCTGCGCAAGAAAGAGGACAGTGTCATACTACTACTACCAATCATGTTTCATACTACTACAATCAATATTAATGTACGATGCAACATGTGCCACGGTAGGGCCTTCATCGAATTACCGATTGAGGACATAATACAACTTGAGTGATCAAGAAGCTCAGTTTGGCCTGACACGAAACTCAGTGTGCCAGCACTGCAGTTAACGAGCGGAACAATTGAACTACCACCATCTTATGATGACTACATCACGCTAACAACGTGTTTTCAGAAGTGAGCAGTGAACGCTAGGATATTAGTGTGTGGATCCCTCCCACTACACAAACTGTTTGCTTTAGTGTCCTGTAACCTGAAGAGTGATGCGTGTGAGCATTGCGATGTCTGCAGTCTCATCGGGACTCGATTGAAGGGATGCCGTACTGCCCATAAATCTTGCTCTGTTCATCATCATTACGTACGTCCATTTACGTCATTGTGATGATGGTCATTATGATGATGGCCATTGGGAAGATGGTCATAATGATGATGGTCATTGCGATGATGGTCATTGTGATGAAGGTCATTGTGATGATGACCATTGTGATGATGGTTATTGTGATGATGGTCGTTGTGATGATGGTCATTGTGATGATGGCCGTTGGGATGATGGTTATTGTGATGATGGCCGTTGTGATGGAGGTCATTGTGATGATGTTCATTATGATGATGGTCATTGTGATAATAGCCGTTATGATGATGGTCATTGTGATGATGGTCACTGTAAAGATGTTCATAATGATGATGGTCATTGTGATGATGGTCATTGTAGAGATGTTCATAATGATGATGGTCATTGTGATGATGGTAATTGTGATGATGGTCATTGTGATGATGGTCATTGTGATGATGGTCATTGTGATGATGTACATTGTGATGATGTTCTTTGTGATGATGGTAATTGTGATGATAGTCATTGGGACGATGGTAATTGTGATGATAGTCATTGTGACGATGGTCATTGTGATGGGTATTCTACTATTTATTCGTTCATAAATAAGGTACGATGAATAGATGTTAAATAAACGTCCATATTATTAGCCATCTGGAAATGGTCATAGTTTCAAGATTAGGACTATTCACATTTTAAATGGTTCCTTAAGGTCAGCTCCTTTTGATTAGAGCTGTATAGCAGCTGGTGTCAACCATCACATTGAATAGAGTCACACACTTTTTTGTGTATTATGGCCGGGCCACCTTCACGTGTATTATGGCTGGGCCACTGTCGCGTGTATTATGGCTGGGCCACCGTCACGGGTATTATGGCTGGGCTACCGTCACGTGTATAATGGCTGGGCCACTGTCACGTGTATTATTGCTGGGCCACTGTCACGTGTATTATAGCCGGGTCACTGTCACGTGTATTATGGCTGGGCCACTGTCACGTGTATTATGGCTGGGCCACTGTCACGTGTATTATGGCTGGGCCACTAACTCGTGTATTTTGGCTGGGCCACTGTCACGTGTATTATGGCCGGGCCACCTTCACGTGTAGTATGGCTGGGCCACTGTCTCGTGTAATATGACTGGGCCACTGTCTTGTGTATTATGGCTGGGCCAGTCACGTGTATCATGGCTGGGCCACTGTCACGTGTATTATGGCTGGGCCACTGTCACGTGTATTAAGGCTGGGCCACTGTCACGTGTATTATGACTGGGCCACTGTCACGTGTATTATGGCTGGGCCACTATCTCGTGTATTGTGGCTGGGCCACTGTCACGTGTATTATGGCTGGACCACTGTCTCGTGTATTATGGCTGGGCCACTGTCTCGTGTATTATGGCTGGGCCACTGCCTCGTGTAATATTACTGGGCCACTGTCTCGTGTATTATGGCTGGGCCAGTCACGTGTATTATAGCTGGACCACTGTCACGTGTATTATGGCTGGGCCACTGTCACGTGTATTATGACTGGGCCACTGTCACGTGTATTATGGCTGGGCCAGTCACGTGTATTATGGCTGGACCACTGTCTCGTGTATTATGGCTGGGCCACTCTCTCGTGTATTATGGCTGGGCCACTGCCACGTGTAATATTACTGGGCCACTGTCTCGTGTATTATGGCTGGGCCAGTCACGTGTATTATGGCTGGACCACTGTCACGTGTATTATGGCTGTGCCACTGTCACGTGTATTATGACTGGGCCACTGTCACGTGTATTATGGCTGGGCCAGTCACGTGTATTATGGCTGGACCACTGTCTCGTGTATTATGGCTGGGCCAGTCACGTCTAGTATGGCTGGGCCACTGTCACGTGTATTATGGCTGGGCCACTGTAACGTGTATTATGGCTGGGCCACTGTCACGTGTATTATGGCTGGGCCACTGTCTCGTGTATTATGGCTAGGTCAGTCACGTGTATTATTGCTGGGTCAGTTACGTGTATAATGGCTGGGCCACTGTCACGTGTATAATGGCTGGGACACTGTCACGTGTATTATGGCTGGGCCACTGTCACGCCCGGTGCATTCAATAACTCATATACAAAACAGTACAAAATAGGACAACACCCTGATTTGAAACAGCAGCTGTCATTCATTCTTGGTCGAAGGATGAAACCCTATGATGATGAACTGTAATTTTTGAGAGAAGACAAACTCTCCATCACATCATATTTCTTCATCGATAAATTTTCGATGAACCAACCTATTTACGGCCTTCGCTTCAGATATTTATTCGTGGCATTTGTCAGTAATACTAACCCACACTAACGTTTCTCTTTCACTCTGCATGAGGCGCTTCGTATATGTTTGTTTAATGTGACATGTCATCACAATTCAGAAGAGGTCCCCTCTACCCCCGTTTTGACATGCTTCTTGTTGTCACTAAACGAAAACTCGTGTCGACGGGCCAGTAAGAAGCAATTTTTTCTGAGTCATCCAGTTTATTCACGATGTCACTGTGGGTCACGACGTCACTCTGGGTTATGACAATATTGTAGGTCATGGCTAGTGTCTGAGTTTGGTAGAGTGTGTGAGAGGAGGAAGCTTCGAGTGAACGTGGGTAAGAGTAAAGTAATGAGATGCTCGAGGACTGTCGATGCGAGCAAAATTAGTGTCACCCTAAATGGAGAGCTCATGGAGGAAGTTCAGTGTTTTAAGTATCTGGGCTCCCATGTGGAGAAAACTGAACTAGTGGAAACTGAAGTGAAGGCGCGAGTGAAGGAGGGATGTAACGTGTTGGGTGCACTAAAGAGTGTAATGAGCTGTAGGACGTTGGGGATGGAAGCAAAGAGAGGGCTGTATGAGGGTGTTGTTGTCCCAACTGTACTATACGAGCTGAGGCTTGGGGGGTGAGAGCAGAGGAGAGAAGAAGGTTGAAAGTTTTCGAGATGAAGTGTTTTAGGAGCATGGCTGGAGTAACGCTGAGAGACCGGATCACCAACGACGTGGTTCGAATCAGAACAGGGATGGTGAAGAAGTTGGAGAACAGAGTGGATTCGCGTGTACTGAGATGGTTCGGGCACATGGAGAGGATGGATGAAGGGAGATTGGTGAAAAGGGTGATGAATGCGGAGGCGAGTGGTCGCAGGCCTAGAGGTAGTTAGATGTTTGGGTGAATGGATGGTCTGAAGCAGGCGTTTGGGAAGGAGAGACATGCAATGAACAGGCGTGAGTGGAGAATGGTTGTGAATGGTTGATTTTGACGCTGCTCTGATGTGCTTTCCCGCCCTTGGCATCCCGCTGTCAAGATGGTCGTGGGTGAGGGGGCCCCGGCCATTATGACGCGGCGGGGGTAAACCAGTGAAAACTGTCGGGCCCTGCTGCTGACGACGGTTCCTCGGACTGCACTCGGAACCCAGAGTGTAAGTTGAGGGGCTTCCGGCCGGACCCTTTAGCACAAAAGGGCTAAGTTGTGTGAGTGTGAGCGCATGAGGGTGTGAGGTGCGCCTTGCCGTCGGCCACCCCCCTTTCTGGGGGATGCGGCCTAGTGTCTGTATCTGTATATCAGCAAGAAATGTTAGCCTGGCACACAGAAGGTTAACTGTATGTGTAGGACTTAATTTCTTTACAATAGTATAATTATTTATAAATCCTAACATTTAGTGTAGCAGGCGCTAAGTGTTAATTTAATGTCGCAGGCGTTGTAATTTCAACATACTTTCAATGCTCTATCATTAACATACTTTGGTTTGACAACAGGTTCTTTATAAGTGAATGCAGTATTATGTAGGACCTTTGTTATTATGGAGCAAAAGCTATATTATTTGCCATTAAATGTATGTACATATTTTCATAGTTACGTCAGGACGCATCGTTATTTATGATACAAATAAAAGGCGCTGGCATTCTAAGTTCACGTATTTTCAATCCGTATGACTGTGGACAGTGAAACATACATATTCAAGTTTAAATATAGCTGTTTATTGCGTAGTAGCATGGTTAAATTGGAACATTTACATATTAGGAACATTTTTATCAATCTACATATTAGGAGCGGTTACAGGGGTATACGTTCACGTATTTTCCATCCGTACGACTGCGGACAATAAAACTTCCATGGTCAAGTTTATATTTATTTATTTATAACATAGTAGCATGGTTACATAGGAACATTTACATATAAGGAATATTTACATCCTAGGAACATTTAGAGGATAAAACTTGAAGACGTGGATGTACGTTCGTCATTCACACGCTTGCAGTAGCATTCAATTGGAAATGATACCACATGGTCGCTATTCATCTATATCCGTCAATGTCACACAAAGGCGCTAAGACCGAGATGCACTCCACTCGTGACCCGGCCTCATAGCCAAACTGCATCTCTACGCATCAGTTTAGGAATCATTAATTACTTGCCGTGTATATTCCGTTCGAAATCTAGTCCGATTACTGGTGGGAGCTGATGAGATATAT
>SDVV010005967.1:0-18799 GCA_016164225.1 Gammarus roeselii
TAGACCTTTGCGTGCGCTTGCAGCGTATGTTTGTCTACTGTCGTAGACACTGACAAATATATACAAGACGGAGAGCTAGAGGTGTGAGCTCAGCAAAACAGACTGCAGAATTACATGTGTGTAGAGTTTGAGATGGCCGCACATAGACGCAAGCGTCTGTCACCAACCAGGCGTCATACAAAACAGAATGTAACATTTAAATGATACTCTTTCTTCTGGTAGTTATAAATTATAATTAACAATACCTGTCAGTTCCTATTAAAAATTGCCATTACCAACAATGCTTAATTTTGCACTTCCACTCTGCTGTCTTTTCCATGAATGTTGCAGCAAACTTGTTCACAAAACGTGTGTGACGTCGGTGTGTTCATTTGATCTATTATCAAAATGCAGTAATGTTAAATTGTTGTTCACACCATGCAGGGCGTAATTCAAAATTACAATTTAGCTATTGTTGCATTCATACCAAACTCTGATGTGCTTTGTCTTGACTGATATTGCTCGTTGTAGTGTGAATCGTCAATTTTTTATTCTCCCTCCAAAAAATGCGATATTGGTTATTTGTTTCTCTCAGTAACCGATGAAGATCCGGACTGTTCGGTCAAAGAAATGAGTAGTTCTTCAATGCGCAGTGGTTAGGAATCTTGGTGTCAGCTTGAATTAATATGCTATGGAGGAAAATGTGTGCATGAACTTATAGCACAATAAATATTTTTGAAAAATTGTTTATGTGCGATATACTGCCTCCGTTTGCGATATTTGAAAGGTGTCTTCACGTGCGTTTCATCTCAAGATTTTGCGTGCGCATTACATATTTTTTATCAATGTTTGCATGCGCTGCCTGCCAAATTGTGCAAACTGGATTCAATCCTGTGGACCCTGGTCTGTCAGCTGACATGTCAGAGCATTTCACTGATCTTGAGGCGGTGGAGCCATTTCTTCCTTCAAGGTTCTTCGAGACAACAGCTGAGCAGACGAACAGCTACGTGAGGAAGGTTCTTGGCCTGGCCCCCCCGTACCAGATGCTACTGTTGTAGTGTTGGACTCTGATGACAAGACCCAAGAAGTACATGAAGAGGAGCCGCAGCCAGATGTCGATGTTTTTGAAGAACCAATGACACCTGTTGCAGAGGCAAAAACGCCTTAAAATCCACAGGAAGATGTTCTACTTTGAGAAGTACCTGTGACACCAACTGCAGAGCCGCATCGCGTTCCAACAAAGCGAGGGACTCCAAAACCTCTATTTCCAGGGAGGGTTGACAAGATCCAAATCCTCTTTGGTATTCTCCTGCTGATGGGCATACTTCCTCCGTGTGAGCCAAAGGATTCATGGTACTACAACAAACAGACACGGAATCCCATGATTGGGGAGAAAATGTTGCACAAACTTGTTTGAGACCATTTTGCGTTTCTTGCACTTTGTTGACTGATACCTTGCCTCCCAAGAAGCATCATCTCTACCTCATTACTTGGTTGCTACCAATAATCAACGCCTAGTCTGAAAGTTCAGCCAGGCTCTATAAGCCAGAGTCGAGAGAGTTGGCAATAAGATGAAGGCAAGATGTCTTTCAAGGGAATGAGTAAGTTGCGACAGTATAACCCAAGCAAACCGCACAAATATTGCATAAATACGTAAAAGCTTGTTCAGACATTTACTGGCTACATTTGCAGTTTTATTGTGCGCAGTACCCAGCTCATGGAAGTCATCAATGAGATCATTCAATCCCTGATACAGGGGGTAGGATACATTAGGGAAACTGATGGCTTTTCATTGTATACAGACCAATTCTACATTATTAAAAAAAACTAAACCATTGCAGCTACACAGTTAGGTATAAACAACTATACTTGGCTAAAAGCACATTATTTACAATAAAACACACCGCATGTTCTTATCTTCTTTCAATCAAAAAATATAGGCAAAAAAAAAATACAATATTTTTCTTCCAACTTTTTCAGAAATTCTGACCAAATCATGCGTCTCAGCAAAAAATGTCATGAGATCGATTCAAAAGAGCGCTAATAACTCTAGTAGTTCATCAAGATTGTTCATTTTGAGATCATAAATAAAAATTTGGCCAGAATTTTCTGATTTTCAGAAATTGAAATTTTAGACTAAAAAAATAATCAATCTCAAAATCTGATTGCGCTATTGGGAAAAGCACAAAATCTACATGATTTTATGGTATTACAGATTTGTTGCAAGTCTTCAAACAAAAAAGATACGGATGTGTAAATTAAAAAAAAATCATGGATGTTTCTGAAGAACAGCCGAGGGTGTAAGGGTTAATGACTACAGATTAGCTCGTCAGCAGGCAGGTATGAAAACCTTTTTTTTCTAATACCAAACGATTATATACAATTCTGCCCACATAAAGTGTCAAGATAACAATAGCTGAAGGAATCTCACAAAAAAAAAAAAAAAAACTCGTATATTAGTTGTTTGTAAAACCTAACTTACTTGATGCGTGATCCCATTGTAAATTACTAAATTTAGTCATGGCACATCATTCGATATAAAACCACGATCCAAAATCACCTTGACCTAAGTAATTGTTAAATGATACTGCTCATTTTTCTCGTATGAAGTAGAAGCCAAGCCGATTATTTATCGATGCTTGTCGCTGCCTCTGACGACCTGTCAGTGGGCAACATAGAACATTAGCAAAAAAATAGTGAAACCCAAGGAGATTCCGCTAGACAAGTTAATCAACTTCGCGCGATTCATGAAAAGTCAACTGTATTTCGATGAGCGTATGCCAACCTCAGATGTACTTTCAATAGGAGTTATATAATATTCCCACAATATTATTTTGAGTTTTCAAAAATTGAATATTGTTTTTGCTTCTAAAACTTGAATTCTAGGCCATAATTTGACAGCGTTTTTAATGAATAAGCTGTTCATTAGTCAAACGTTCAGCGCTAGATTCCTACACTCACGGGAGCACAGAAACAACGGACATGATAGACAGCACGTAGAATTTATTGTTATATCCGAGATCAAGCTCATTACAATTCTAAAAAAACTACCATACAGCAAGTGATGAGCGATATGGGGTCACTCGGCTATGGCAGAGGTCATTGCAGAGTTGGCATTAAACAGACTAGTTAGTATATGACATCATCATCATATATGAGCCTGTTAAATGCGTAGAGTCACGTTTAGCTGTATCACGTGCATTCACATTTTGCATTTTCTATAATTAATTAGGTTTCATAATCTGTAAGATATATAACGAATAAGATGTCATCACGTCATTAACGTGTATATGTTCATAACTATACATTCTCATTCATGATGTATCATGCCATCTCATATAATATATTTGTTTTACCCGTATTACCAGGCAGAATGCCAGACGGTTTGATGTGGTGCCGTAACACACACCTCCTTGGTTTCTTCCAAAACGACGGTTCATTTCGTTTCCTAGAACCCTTAAACGTCGACTCTTTATATTCCTGTAGAGCAATGATGTAATTTTGATTGCTCCGCCCACTATGGCGGAAGGCTAGGTTAGAATGATGCGCTGGAGCCATCGTCCTTCTGGCGTCGATTATCAAACTAGCAAACAGTGATGTATCATGTTCCCTTTTTTTCGTCATCGGTGCACTAGATTTCGTGTTATCAAAATTATTTTCACAATTTATATGAAAAAATAGCCTCCATTTAATAACATGGCAGTCATTTAGAGTGTGGCAGCCAATCGCTCCGCTATTGTCTCTACCATGATCTCGCCCTACTATAATTACTGTACCATGGTTTCTTCTGCTATAAAAGTAGCACTATTCCTACTGCTGTCACAATACATATTTCATTCATGTTTAACTTTAAATATCCCATTACGCCCAGTAGTACTCATTATGTTTCATGTCTATGCTATATATACATTATGCCCATCTGTGCTCATCAAGCAGCCGCGCACCCTACGTTCCTTTATCTTCACGCATGTAATTACTGCACTGCCCCAGAAGCAAAAAACAACCTACCATCCCTGACGTCACATACATCCAGACTTCTCGATGCTGGTTCATTATTGTCTCTCAATAACTAATTACCTAGGTCGTCAAAATGCGAAAACAACCACCTCTGCTGCACCACATTCCTGACTTTTCCGGTTATACCATGATGAGATATTGTCAGCCCACGTTATCGGGAATTCAAACAATACATTCGTTCTTAATCAAATAACATCATACCTTTACTCGTAATAAAAAAATATAATTTCCCTTGACCCTACCGCAGGCATGTAGTGAGCATCCCGAGTGGTTAGCGTATCCGACTGCAGTGTCAGCCTCTGGTGCTGCATGTCGCGAGTTTGAGCCTCGGCAGGAACACGGCGGTCTTGTGGCGGGGAGATTGGGCTCCTCCCCCCTCTGTGTCTGCCTAACTTAGCCACCCCCCTAACTAGGGGGAAACGGCTGTATGTCTATACATACATACACACATAAACTAACTATTTATCGTCGATGCACGAACTCAACCGCCGAGATAAGCTTCGAGGATACCATTTCCTACTCTCTGAGAGGAAAAAAATAACATTTATTGATAACAAGTGAAATAAACAAAGGAAATAGTAAAGTATCGTATAGATGCTGTTGCATGAGGCTTCTCTATTAGCCCAGCGTAGCCACGAAACGAGAGCAGGCAGCGCTCTGCGTGACACACGAATCGACCGGCAGTCACCGTTCAGAAGTAGTCATGTGAGGTAAAGCTCAGCTTTCGCTCTCTTGTTTGCAGGGTGCTGCACCGACTCCGCTCTCTTTTGTAATCCGCCCGTTGTTGGCGTTATAGCTAGAAAACGGTTATCTGCTGATCAAATTGAGAAGATTCTATTCAAAGTGCTTGACGATGATGATCTGTTAACAGGAGATAACAATGATGTGATGTTTAGATAGAATGACGAAAATCTAGAGGCTAATAACAAAGCAATAGCATCGGGTATCAGTGATGAACCCATAGATGATGTAGTGAATCCGGACTGTTGGCACATAACTCTGACACAGAACAGGAAAGTTCCATAGCATTGATTTCGCTTGATGAGCTAAATTCTAATGCTGTTAAAGATCTAGCTCCCAAAGTAAACCATATTGTAGTGATGAATAAAAAGACCAAGAATGAACCAGGAAAAACAATAGACCAAGAATTAGACAGGAAAAACAATACACAATTCGACCAACAGATAAGAGAAAAACTGCTGAAAATATCATCACGACCAAGCCACAGGTGAAGGTGGGTGCCCGTGATGCTGCGACGCCCTGTGGAACGTGAATTTTTTTTCTCCTTTGATGAGATGTTGGACAAAATTATTCAAGGAACAAATATGAAGATTGCTGCCACCATTGCTACCGTCCAGCCGCAATCTGAAAACCCGCTGCTTCCCCATGAGAAAATAGTGGAATTGACAGAGATGAGAGCATTCATTAGTCTGTTGTACTTTCGTGGTCTACAAGGGTTGATACATCAAAGCCTCCAGTTGCTATTCTCTGATGAAATGGGCCCTCCTGCCTTTAGCGCTTGCACATCATCTAAGCAATTTTAATTCATCCATTCACATATTTCTTTCGACGATCCAACTGCTAGAACTGAGCGATGGAAGTATGACAGGGTTGCTGCAATTAGAGAATTATTCGAATTATTTAACGACAATTGCAGTTCTGCTCTAAATCCTCCGGATTTTTTTATCGCTCAATGAGACTTGAACAATATTTTCGCAGTAGCTCTCATCCGGTAGAATAAAGCAAACCATGATTTTTTAAATTGCACGAAAAAAAATCCACCTGAGAAACCATGCAATCAACAATAAATGTGTTATTGATAATATCAGCGGCATAGTTACAACTATCAATAATCATGGATTTGCTAGAAGTTTCTACAAATAGATTATTTTCAACTGAACTTCATGATCAGTGAAATCAATTTTGTTACATTGAACAACATGATGGACAGAGCTAGGATATTTAGCAAACTGTTCTAATGAACAATGAATGCCCATTCAGACTGTTCCAGTTACCCATGAACGGTCACTCAGACAACCGTTTATACTCGTTGTCAGGTTCCTCTCGCGGCGCAGGAAGAGAGCAGCACTACCCGGTCTCTCCTGACGGGGCTGCCAGAGGCAGCGCGAGCATTTCATCTGTAAATTGTTTCTTATAATGCTTCGAAATTTCATTTATGCGCGCTCTTGAGATTTTAATTTTTGTTGAACATGATGATATGTAGTTTGAGTGCATATTAGGCAAGAAATAATGCCGACACTTATAAAATAAACAAAGTTATGACCTTGAATGCAATGTGTAGTGCAATATTTGCACTACATGCCTGGCTAGCGTGACACTCGAACATGCCTTTAATAGGGTTAACTAAATTCAAACAATTCCAGTGTAATTATTTCCTAGGTCAAATCGCTACTTCTTCTAACACTTCATTCCGAATAATCACGTGTTATTTTATATGGGCAGTTGCTGCAACGGTCACTTATAGTCAGCTGTACTTGTTTCTACTCAAACATTCTCGCCCAACTGTCTTACCAGACCGCCCCGTACGTACGTACGTAATTACGTAAGGTTTAGCAAGTTGAAGGTCTACCGCACCACGCTCGAGATCAACGCCATCCTACAAGGTACAACTTTTATTATCTGGTGTAAATGTCGACAGTACAAAGTCGCAGACAAGATTTAGGGCTGTTTGAATAGTTTTAATTAATCCTAAGTTATTACTTCAACAACTGTAGGTACAAAGTGTTTCCTCTCTCTCTATTCCAAGGCTCATCCGCGGTGGAAAGCCCCGTCCACCCTCTCCTGCTCTCCTGTTGAGCCTTGGCAACCACCACGACGGAGAGTTACCTAACCATTATGACAGGAGACCTGAAAATTGACATGTCTGAGTGTTAGGATTGTTGCGAAGGCGATAATTTTCTCGACCCCTTTAGATTAGATCGTGATTAGAAATATTTAATGTTCAGTTAAAATTCGTACTGTTCACCCCCTGCTCTACTTTCTTGACCATCATGTCTATGAATGAAAAGTAGATTGCATTATTTCTATTAGAGTAAAAATCTAACCTACCAACTCCTCATCATTATCTCCCGGTCAAGCTTTGTAGAAGGCTTGAGGCTATTACCAAAAAACCACCTAACACTAATAACTAAAACGAATTTAGAGTTTGCCCAGGCTAAACCCAAAGGCTTTTTGGCATCACCCAAAACACGGGTGCTCATTTATTCACGACACGGAGCCAAACGGACGTTCCTATATATTAATAAAAGTGCAGTTAGTAGTAGGGAAAGATAAGTGCAAAGTGTTTTCGAAACAAACATTAAGGGTCAAGCAATTTTAGTGTTTTGTAGCCATTATATGTCTGCCTAAATAAGGCTAGGCTAGAAAGTAGGACTGCAAAACGTGGCAGTATGAAGCCACACCCCATCATACAATTTGAGCCACGATCACACGGAATGGCTAACTTCCAACAAGGCTAGATTGATATAAAATATTAATATAACTCATAAATCATTTATATTTTGCAATTCTGAACATGGTTGCCAATAAGTTCAGCCAGCTACTTACCGCTGTAAATAATTATAAACTCCTGTGTGCACTACGTCTAGTGCCTCATGGGTGTTTGTACATCTAACTCTAAACTCGATTCATGTAAATATAGGGTTGGTATGTTGCTGAACTTGGGCAAAGCTGAAGTATTTCCAGCATGTTCCATAAAATACTTACTGGACTCTGGTAAAAACTATAAAATAAAACAAATGTGTATGTCTGCCTTGCCAGTCTGTAATTACTGCAAGGAGTTTACACCACCAATAACATAAACTTTACAACTAGACTAAAACAGGTAATACATTTTGCTCATTCCTGTCATGAACTATATGAAATATAAATCTTCAAAAATGATGATGGCTAGCTACATGTTCTGTGGTGCCGTTATTCATGGATTTGTAGACCCACGGCAATTGTCCGGGGCAGATTCTTATATATTTAATTGATGTATAACTGAATTGAATACAACTTACTACCCTGGCTCTCATGATAAAACTGCCATCATTAAACCTTTGTCCTTTTTATTTGAAAACAATACTTGAAATTAAACAACTAAAATTCTATAATACTAACAAAAGACTATCTGATTTCATTTCAATCTTTACCTATGATGCAACTTTAATTTTTTCCCTTCATCTAGAAGTAAATAATCTTTACCAATGGCGGGCATGTCCGTGTGACTATTGCGATTTGTAGACTGAGTTATCGGCGACAACTATTGACGCACCTCCTGCTTCCACAGCTCCGCATATGGGGGAGTGGCCTTCTCCCCCAATCACAAAAATTGGGCAAAAGAAACCGAGATCTACATTTTGGCGATTCTACGAACTAGAATCGCAACATCAAGATGGATCTGGTGATGCCTCAAGAAATTAGCTGAACAAGTCTATGCCAATTCTACAGAAGACAACTTCCAATGGAGTCTTGAAATCACAAGCCCAGGGAGAGCAAACTTTTGCATGGCCTGCTTGAAGGCCAGACGTCCTGCTAGCTACCTCACATGAACGACGCCTGTGGCCGACCTCGACAGCGGTTCCAGACAAGGCTTTTGGGCCTGCGGACCAAATCTCAGCTCCACTCGACAAGGAATTCAGGTTGAATATAGTCCATGGATAGCTGCCCCTTGGTTAACATTTATTTTTGCTCTTTTCAATAATTTTAAACTAAATTCAAAGGAACTTATCTTCTGCCCTTCATGGTTACAGCCTAAGTGCCAAAGTCGAATTTATATATAGCTGCCAACCGGCAGTGTCATTGAACTTGAACTTTAGCTTTGGAGTAGCTGCTGCAACTGTACAACAGTGATACTGGAATCAAATCATGTGATCCCAAAGGATGCTTGGCTACAAAAAGAAGTCATTAAACTTAAATATTGAAACACAGATGGAAACGTGAATCCTTTGCAAAGTACATTGTAAAAGAAATTACTATCTTTAAAAATCTTGCTAGCCATCATCCGATAAAGGCTCGCGAAGTCGAGTTCTGCATTGCTCTCCCTCACAGCAACTATAACACAATTCATTTCCTGTAAATGTATATATTTTTTAAGCCAAAGGTATTATATTTTATACCATTGTATTAACTCCCATTGGAAATGTGTCATCGATGCAGTTTTCCCTCTGGCGGCAGGAATCCCTCCGCACGCCAACTGCAGTTTTCCCTCTGGTGGCGGGAAGCCCTCCACACGTCAACTTGTTTCAAGCAGTGCGGGACTCCAACTCAAAGTTCCCTGCATATGCTGCAAGGAACCATTCAACAATAAGGATTTTTCGCGTCACCAATCAGCGCCAAGAGCGGCCACAAGGAGTGGACACGAAGCCAATCATCATCCGGGAAGCGGCACAGGGATTTTGAAATGCAAAGTTCAGGATTAGAGGAGCGTTTTAAAATTGGGAATTACAAACAAATTATAGTAATATTGTTCGGCCATTACTAGCCTTAGTTCAAATATCAACATCTATACAGTTAAGGACGTATGGAGCCAAGTTTTGCATTAGAAATAGCGAATAATTGGCACAGCTACATCAGCAGTCTGTCCGTCTGGCTGTAGCTAATCCCGTGTCGGCAAGGCCATAGGCTCAGGCCCTACCACAAGGCTTACCCTCACTCAGCCTCCATCAGAGGCAACAACAAGTTCTCAAGGCTCACCACGGTGACAAGTCTTTGTCGCCTCTCATGTCCTGAGCCAGAGCGACACGAACACCCAACCATTATGACGGGAGACTATTTTATAAATTGACATGTCCCGTGTTGGATTAAATCGGCAATAATATTTTCGCCTAATATTTTCTGTGGTCGTGATTACATTATCTAATTGGTCATTTAAAGTAATAAATCGCCACATGCACTGTCTTGTTTTCTTCTAATAAAATGTCTATACAAATCTTTTTATGTGGTGGTACAATTTGAATTGCATTATATCATATCTCACCTATAAACTAATTAACACATGAATTTTCTCGTAATTCAACTTCCTTGAGTCAAACCAATACATTAAGGGTATAGACAACCATAAACCCAATAAACCCTAAACTGGTGACCCACAAATAAAACAGACCTAAGCAGATAACTTAAGAAGAAAACAGTGCTCCAGCTCCAGTAATGAACACCATTCGAACAGTCCAACCTTAAAAATTACCCAGAAATGACATTATGACCTAAGCATGCGACTGGACCACGGGATTAAACTGTAAGCAGAGACCTGCATACCACAGAGCAGCCAACCAGATGGCCACGCCCGGACCGCAGCATTCTTGGATACCTGCACCTCGGCCCCTGGAGTCAACGAAAGTTTTGTGGGTCGGCAGCAGAACATCACTTCCTAACAGGAAATACCAACGCGTGCAGTGAACTTAATTCTAAATTGTACTTCAATTACATAATTGGAATTTTCCATCATAATGCATCGAGTCGCTGTCGTGTTAAATTATGTGTAAATCTTAAGGCAAATGCACGTTCAGTGATTCAAAATAATCATTTAATTTTTGGAGATAATCAACCTCGGGCACAAAGAAACACTGTCCTATGCATTCAAGTTTTCAATGGAACAGAAAAATAAACATTTTCACTGCCGTGCATAATTCATTTAATCAACAAACCACGTGGGACTCAAGTGTATCGAATTAATAATAACACAAAACAAACTTAACGACAAATAACCAATGATAACGGTCATTGAAAATACGGACAGAACAGGCACACGCGCCCATGCATCCCAAGTGTCAAATGCAGTGTTAAATGAAACCATACGATAAAAAGAATTTATTTTAACAGTGCACTCCATGCTTGCCCAGTAGTCATGATCATTTCTAGTGATGATTAATAACATTCATGTGTGTGTTTAACCTTAAGATTATCATTACATGCACGAATGCCGCGGCAGCTGCGCAGCGCAATCACAATACCGCAGCAGAAGGCCATTGCACAACTTTTCAATAAGGCTGACGCAGGCCACATTGCTCAAATTCAGTCAAGTTTAAAGCATTGAACTGGACGGCAGCGCGGCAATGCAGCACTAGCAGCGGCATCTCGGTAACAGAGTGCAGGCAACCAGAGCATAGAGTAGTGTGCGGTGCGGTCACACACGTGGCAGGCATCGCCCAAGCAGCGAGCCAAACAGCCGAAAGCAGGTAGAGCCACTCCCTGCCCCGCAGACCAACGCCCACAGCAGCAAGCCCAAGCGGCAAGGTAAGCACAGCACGCAGCGCCCAGCCAAGGGACAACACAGACAGAGAGACACCGCGAGTCAAACCTAACTATCCAGCGGGACAGACAGAAATATTGCCAACATCACTGCGTTAGAGGAAACGACTTGCGACACATAATTCGCAACTGTTCCGATCAGCCAAGCTAAAGCAGCGGTGACCGAGCCCAGAGTGTTGAAATTGACTGTCCAGTCAAGTACAGTGCCGAGCGGCGCATCAATTGTAACTGTGTTCACCTAACTAAAATGATTGCGTTATATCAAAATTGATCATTGTAGCGTTTTCAGATTACGACGTTAATGTTTGCATAAGCGTTCATTTTAATACATGTCGTGACTGTTCCGACTCTAAAACAAATACGAATCAGAGCGTTCAAATCTTATTTCAGTGTCACGCCGATTCAAATTGAACAACGTCTATAATTGCACAAAAGCGAATTCCGATATTTTCAATACCGTTCGTTCTCAGTACAATTAATTGAAGTTTATACCAAATTCTGTTTTGCAATTTAAGATCCAAGCGCGTACAAATAAGTCAACATGATGTTGCATAGGAATAAATGCGCAAACACTAATGCACTAAAACGTCAATAAACATATATCATCAACTGAACAAGATTCAGATATTTTTCTTCAGACCCATGTTGGCAAGACCCATCCATCCGTCTATTCACATTTCTAGAGGCTCAATTCCTGGAACATCCGAGGCAAACTCACGTGTCTCTCAATGCGTTAGTATTGTTTTATTTAATTAAAACATTATTATTCGTTTGGGGAGCGCATGACTGCAGTGCCAACATTCATTCAAGTCGCTAATACTAAGTGAACATTTTTGCTAGTAAATGATAAGTGCAAATATAAAAGTGCCTGAATATTCCGATCAATACTCCTAGTATAGCTAGCTAGGCTAGGCCACATTTTTCACTCTCCTTCATCACATTCTAGGGATTAATACAGTCACTGGTCATTACAGGATACAGTAGCTATATCATTCCTGACCCAGTGAAACAAACAGTGCATTACCCTATCACAGGATACAGTGGCTATATCATTCCTGACCCAGTGAAACAAACAGGGCTCTACCCTATTACAGGATACAGTGGCTATATCATTCCTGACCCAGTGAAACAAACAGTGCATTACCCTATCACAGGATACAGTGGCTATATCATTCCTGGCCCAGTGAAACAAACAGGGCTCTACCCTATTACAGGATACAGTAGCTATATCATTCCTGACCCAGTGAAACAAACAGGGCTCTACCCTATTTAGGATATACCTAATCCTCAACACTAAGAGTTTAACAAGCCTTTTATTGGCCGCGGAACTAAGTAGAAGTTCAAGAGTACCACGGCTAGCTAGAAGTTTGAATAGTTGATTAGGACGACTTACAGTCCACTTCAGTCAAGGCCACGGGCAGGACCCGTGGGCCTAAGTCAAACCTCTGACCAATTTTTAAATTTCGATCCATTCTTATTAGATACAAGTGTCCGAGTGCACCATTTCAAAAGTGCTGTTTAAGAATATGGCTCATACAAACATGTCTTTACATCACCCAACATTTTATAATCCTATGTTCCTGTATCCACCTTAATGGGGGATCCTTCATAAGATGTTCCTGTATCCACCTGACTGTGTTTTTTTCCCATGCATAGATTCCTGCACAAATTGTGTCCTTCCGAGTGTCTCCAACTGGCTCGTGCCCCATGGCCGTAGCCTATAATGAATGTAAATAATTTGTATTTTTACTATATGTATAAATATCATGCAACGGCTACATATCCTTTTTTGTACATTATAGTTAGGGTTGAATTATGCATTCATAATTGATTAATAATGACCATGAGACAGTCAATTGTGTTCTAAATGTATTTCTACTATATTTGTGGGCCTTAAGTCATCATTTTTACTTCTGGTAGCTACACCCGAAGTAGTATGCTGGTTCTATTTGACTATCAAATTTCCTGTGTCCACCCATTCTGTCTGTCTGTATCGAGACAAGCAGAATGAGGTGTGATTGTCTCACAATGCGGCATCAGCAGAAATATGTCTTCTTGAGCAGCCCTTTCATTTGGCCCGACAACTAAGTAGAAGTCCCTGTGGACCAAGGGTAGAAGTCGGAAGAAGTCCAGTTAAGGACAAATGTCTGTGCCACTTCAGACAAGACCACGGGCAGCAGTCGTGGACGAAGGCTGGCCTCAGAGGAATAACAACAATTTTTCGATTACATTTTTCTTGTTCTGTATTTGCCTTGGAGGCACCATCAAGATAAGTCAGGGAGACTGAATACATTGATTCCAAAAATTTCTACTTGCATCATTTCATCCTGATAAGTGAAAGTGCATAAGAATACCTAAGCACTTGACCTTCAAATTTTTCAAATCTGTAGTCAATCATTACGCCCAAGTAAGATTATTTCAAAACATTTTTTTTGTCTCACACTGGGGGTTAAAGGTACTTAAACGTTCGAGTTTCATTCATTTACCAAAATTCAAGCAGCTTCATCTGCAAACCCCAAACAGCGTACAAGTGTATCACTAAAATTGGTGACTAAATATTTCATTCATTTTTGCTCAACTGGTGACTACTTTAGTATCACACCAACTAAAGTTAAAATACTTGAGTCAGCTGTCAAATTCAGCTGCTGACCTTGAACGCGACAGCGGGGCAAATCGATTACATTCTTATTGGTCTGACACAAGACATTCGAGTCAAGAAATGGATGTTTCTTAAAATATTTTTCAATATATATTTTTTTTATACAGAGCGTTTTTTGAAAAAATAATAACAGATTGTTTAATACTAATACTAGCATAGCAAAACGAAGTGGTGAAAGTTTCAAAGTCTAGTGCACCTTCAACTGTTTGAGTTAGGTTTACTACTACGCAGAGTAAATGATCTTTGCGTGGCGAATGTCAATGATGAGTATGGGTGCCACAAGAGGTACTGGAACTTCTCATGTGTCAAGGCCATATAGTACCAGCACTCCTCATGGGGCAGTAAGGAAGATAACACACTACTTACGCTGCTTCACAGCCCCAAGAATTCGTAGTCGTCTGTAAGGTGCCGGGGTTATGCGCATCAACACCAGCTGAGGAGGAAAATGAAGAGCCAGAAAACGTGGATCCCATGCATGAGATCTACACTAGGCTTAGGAGAATTCACGCACGAGAGCAAACATAACGGAAGGAAGAAAAGAAGAAGAGTCGTAGGAAAAGGTTCGTGGAAAGAAACAGTGCAACTTTGCTGTTGTTAACTACCCGAAAGCCGACGAGTTAGGACCGGTATGTGTGTGTTTGAGTGTTTGTGACTGCGTGTATGCGCACAAAGACTATTAGGCGAGTAGTTAAGAAGTGTGAGTTAAGAAGAATTAATTTGAACTAAACATAAGATGTGAGTGAAGTGGATAAAAGTTAAAGAAATTCAGGATGGGGGAGAAAAAGTGAGATAATATTTGGTGAAGATGAAGGGAGTCTGACGCAAGGATGTTCATCCCATAACTCCGTGCGGCCCGTAAATCTAACAGATGACTAGCGGGGAAGGGAGGGGGTGTCAGAAAGCAAGCAGCAATTATTTTTTTCCTGATTATTTTGTTGAGATTGATTCTCATAGCATATAACAAATCTGTAGTGTTCAGAAATCACACTACATTCACACCGTCAACCCAAATTATAACTTTATGTACATCCATGCGAGAATATGTAAACATTAACTGTAAATAGTAGAAAACATGCAAATTTAGTTAGAAATATTGTACATATCGACGGAGAAAGTTGCCAGTACATAAAACACTACCTAGTAATTGTATGTACAGGGGTATACAAAACAAGCACATAGCACAGTAATGAATGAAGCATTCCGTTATAATGAGTTAGGAACAATAAAATACAAAGCCATGTAACATTCTCAAACAGGACGAATAATTTTTTTTTACCAGAAATCATCCGGCAAGTATGTTGGAAACACCCCACGGTATCGGTTTACGGCCAAACCATTGCACCAACTTTTTCTTACATTTGTACAGGGGCAAAAATGAGTATGTATGTTAACCCAGTATTCGTTGGTAGGATTTTTTGTTGTTTGTTGAAACAAAGCGTATTGTTGAAGTTGTCTCTATTGGCACAATGCTGTTTTGGTTGGCAGTATATAAAGTTAAAAATCACTTGACCGATTTTTTTTTAGCATGGGCAGCCAAATCAATCAGTTTGCCAGCTGCAAGTATATTGAAGAAATTGTCTGCTAAACAGGTAGCTATTAGCTCTCTCACGACTTGTTCTATAAAGTTGATGAGGGAAATCTTCTGACTAGGAGGCACTATATAAAACTTTTATGATCAGCCAAATTTATCAGCCAAATTATTTTTGAATGAACACGCAAACACAAGTTCTCGTGAATGACTGTACCTGTGTGCTGCTCACGTGTTTTAAACACAAAATTTAGATTATGGTTTCAGACGTATTACATACCACTTTTCATCAGCATGGCAACTCATTCATGTCTACTCAGGGTTGAATCAGCACGGTCATGTGTGGAAACCATTTTCGAACCAGCCCTGAGTATTAGCAGAGGTGGGCAGGTGCGCCGCAAATTGCGTCGCTGCACCGACGACGCACCTTGAAAGCAGCGGTGCAGCGGCGCCGGCGAGAATGATCAAATAATCGGTGCAACGGCCTGCGTCGCATATCAAACATCATTGTCGCAGACCAGGTTCATCAATTGCCCCCAATGTTTCCACAAACAGGGTTATTGGACTAATTTCCCCAAACTACGGTATTCAAAAGTGTCGTAAGGTAGAGTTTGGACTTTACTGTGTATTCTGAATGGTTTCAGACTCAGGTACTGCACTTTTAAAATAGTAAATGAAGGTAAAACAAGCGAAGGTAAAACAAGCTTTGTTCATGGCAAAGGTAAAACAAGCTTTGTTCATGGCAATCATTCTGATAGAAATCAATAAAATTGACATTAATAGTGACCTATGGGCTGCCAGAGGGCCAGAGTGAAATGTTATAGAATTCCAATTTGTAAATTTAAGTACACGTCTAGATAATTTCCCATATAAAGACGTGTTCATCCCTTTAACAGATGATTTTACACACCTTTTCTTAATTAATGGTATGCTCTTCCCTCCTACATATGATTGAACATATCCCCTCCTAATAACCGATATGTCCTTTCACCTTACAAATCAAACTACACTATTCCTATTTAATGAGATTTTCATATCTCTCGTTTAGAACAATTGGATTCTATACTCAAATTGAATAGCTTCGATTCCCATTTGCCAGCTATATGATGAAACAGGATGTTACTGAAGTTATATAGTCTGTTGAATATGCTGACGAATCGATTTAATTAATTCATCTAAGTTGATATTGACTACTAATTTAAGTCACTTGAATATAGGAACTTCCCATTTAGGATTGCTGGATATTGGTCTAGAACGCTTCGAGATACGAGCAGCAGTATGTTATATGGTATTTCATGCTGGAGGCAACCTGATAAAGTTGATTTGAGGATGTAGATGGTTCCAGATGTTTTTAAAACCAGGACTTGTGTGGTAACTGGTCATGTATTTCCATTCAGGTATTTGAAGGGTTATTACATTTTAAGGTTTAAAACAGCCATGAAAAATATATGTCCCGATGTGTATCTCCAAGATTTAAATAGGGAATACGTAGTTCATCTGAAAGATTGAGACATGTATAAACACCTGGCAAACACCTGAATAAATACATTTATAAACAGATGGATAAACACATGGATGAACACATGGATAAACACAAGGATAAAATATTGAGGAAACATATGGATAAACACATGGATAAACACATGGATAAACACATGGATAAACATATGGATAAACACATGGGCAAACACATGGATAAACAAATGGATAAACACATGGATAAACATATAGATAAGCACATGGAGCAACACACAAATAAACACACGGATGAACACGTGGATAAACACTTGTATAAAACAGATGAATGGATAAACACATGGATAAACACATGGATAAACAATTGGATAAACACATGGATATACACATAGATAAACATATGGATAAAAACATGGATAAAAACATGGAAAAACACATGGATAAACACATGGATAACCACATGGATAAACACATGGATAAACACACGGATAAACACATGGACAAACACATGGATAAACACAGGGATATACACATGGATAAACATGTGGATAAACACATGTATAAACACATGAATAAACACATGGATATAAACACGAATGAACACATGCATAAACACATATATAAACACATGGATACAAACATTGTTGAACATATGAATAAACACATGGATAAACGCATGGATCAACACATGCATGAACACACGGGGAATCACATGGATAAACACACGGATGAACACGTGGATAAATACATGTATAAACAGATGGATACACCCATGGGTAAACACATGGATAAACACATCGATGAACACTTGAATAAAAACATGGATAAACACATAGATAAACACATGGATAAACACATGGATAAACACATGGATAAACACATGGATAAACACATGGATAAACACATGGATAAGCACATGGATAAACTCATGGATAAACACACGGATGAACACATGGATAAACACATCGATAACACATAGATAAACCAATGGATAAACGCATGGATAAACATATGGATAAATACTTGGATAAAAACATGGATAAACACATAGATAAACACATGGATAAACACATGGATAAACACATAGATTAACACATGGATAAACACATGGATAAACACATCAATAAACACAAGGATAAACACATGGATAAACACATGGATAAACACGTGGATAAATACATGGATAAACACATGAATAAACACAAGGATAGAAACACGAATAAACACATGAATAAACACATAAATAAACACATGGATGTAAACATGGATAAACACATGGATAAACACACATGGATACATACAAGGATAATTACATGAAAAAACACATGAATTAACAAATGGATAAACACATAGATAAACACATGGAGAAACACACGGATAAACACATGGGTAAACACATAGGTAAACACATGGAAAAACACGTGGCTAAACAGATGACTAAACACACGGATAAACACCTGGCGAAACACCAGGATAAATACATTTATAAACAGACGGATAAACACATGGATGACACATGGATAAACACAAGGATAAACACACGTGGAAACACTTGGATAAATACATGGATAAAAACATGGATAAACACATGGATAAACACATGGATGAACACATGGATAATCACATGGATAAAAACTTGGATAAACATATGGAAAAACACATGGATGAACACAAGGATAAACACATGGATAAACACATAGATAAATACATGGAGAAACACATGGAGAAACACACAGATGAACGCATGGATAACAACATGGATAAACACATGGATAAACACATGAACAAACCCATGGATAAACACATGGATGAACACATTTAAAACCACATGGATAAACACATGAATAAACACATAGATAAACCCATGGATAAACAGATGGATAAACGCA
>SDVV010005968.1:0-18797 GCA_016164225.1 Gammarus roeselii
TCTGGACTTGTTTCCAAGTGTGGAAACGTTCCTGCACTACGCCGGCAAACAGAAGCGGCTCAACCCTCGTGCGGTTCTGGTCTACAGGAATGCGCTACACTTGCCCCTCTTACATAGCTTCGGCGTCACGACCCGCGGGGCAATCTTTCACGAACTGGCTAGGGCCCAGTTTCACGAGAATCCGCCACAATGACGTTTCGTGCCGCAGTGGAAGCTCAAACCGGTGCTCGACATGCTTGCCTCTCCTCGCTTCAGCGCTTGACGACGTCAGTTTTGGCGCTCTTTCAGAAGACTTTCTCGTCGCACTCGCAGCAAGCAACTGAGTCTTCGAAATTGCAGCCATGTCACGCACGGAACTGCATTTCTCCACGAACACTCCATGCGCGCTCATCGGACCTGACCGCTGACAAGTTCCTGACAAAAAACAGACCCTCGCCCACACACTACCGCTCATCTCTATCGCCTCACTGCTGCTGGATGGCCGGGCACACGGCCTGTGCCCTATGACCCCACAATGAGTTTTTGATTCAGCCATCACACTTCCGACAAGCCTCTCAGGGCGTCATCGGTGGGGTGCTCGCTTATCAATGAGGCCACACCTCATGCCTTCGCTAAAGCTTACGATGTCCGCATATATGCCTTGTCTCTCGCTTGGGCACGTGGAGTCCCGCTTCAAGACAATGAAGCGTGATTTTCACCGTTGAGAAGCCTAACCAACCTTGCGTCTCCTTGGGAACCAGGTAGATAATCCTTCTCGCCTCATACGTTTCGGACACCGCATCCGCTGATGCCAGCACCCTCTACATAGCATAGAGTACGTACTTCATTATCTTACCATCGCGTGCGGCGACACTCCACTCAAAGCCTTCAGGTTACGGATTACGAAATATGTATTTCCTTTATCCTACTTACATCCTCGGACTGCACTCGTGACCCAGAGTGTATGTTGCGGGGGTACCGGCCGGACCCTTTAGCACAAAAGGGCTAAGTTGTGTGAGTGTGAGTGTGAGCGGATGAGGGTGTGTGGTGCGCCTTGCCATCGGCCACCGACCTTTCTGGGGGATGCGGCCTAGTGTCCGTTTCTGTGTATTTGTACTTGCAGTAAAATTCTATTACCATAGGAGCTGGCTATTGTACACATTGTTGGTACTGGTATACTTAGAGTTTATTACCTACCGGACGGTTTGCCCATATTCTCTGGAGGGCAATATGTTTTGATTACGTAACTACTCTTTGGTTGCTCATGCTCACGACCCGCATATTGTTTTTAGTCTCGTCGAGCAGGTATGTTCACTGCCGTTGCCATAACGCCATATTTGTATTTACCCATACTTAAATATTATTTAGGCCCTCAAGTTCAGGGCCCGCATATTAGTTTGCCGCTAGGACCTAGCTTTTTGCTGTTGTTGTAAAGTAATTACCAACATTTATACAAATGTGTTGTCATTCCTTTACACGACAAGCGCTTCTTTGGGAACACATAGTTTAAGATGCAGCCGATCCATCCAACTTCTGTGCTCTTCTGTCATCGGGCTGCTTGCGCTACATGATGGTATTTTCTATGCAAAACCATATGGCTCTTACGAGTGGAAGAGAATATAACTTGTGTTATCTCAATTCTCTCGATAAAAAGCTATTTCTCTGTAAGGAGTAAGAGCCATATGGGGCCTCCTCCTCCCCCTGCTATCCTAACTACGCACCATCGTTTCCTTTCGGAAAGCATCTTCGGTAGCCTTCATGAATGATGGGGTAGCCCAACCCTCGCTTATATAGGCAAGGAGGGGGTTGGGGGTTCAGCCGGCAGACGGCTGAGCGCGCCACTCGGTACCTGGAAGACCTTTAGACCAACAGGCGTTGGCCTCCAAGCCGCCAAAAGTTTATTTTTCTTAAAAACTCGAGAACAGTTGAAGAACTTGAAAGTTTCGAGATTCCCGAGTAAGGTTATAAGACCCAAAGGTCTAAATCGGTTGAAAACTACGTTCAACGGATGTTATCAAGAGTCTCTCGTAAAAACATCTCTGTATTGTTTTCTCTTCAGAATTCATTCGAATAAAAAGCAGGAGCAAAATGCAAAACCATATGTCTCTTACTCATAAGAGAGAAATAGTTTTTTATCGAGAGAATCGAGGTAACAAAAGTTATATTTTCATTAGCACATGAAGCCACGTCTTTGCTTTGAAACGGCTCTCTCCAAAATCCGAACTATTGCCATAGAGTGGGATTTGCACTATCTTGCAATCGTATGACTAAATCCTTAACATGAGCTCCCATGCTTCACATATGTCTTTTGCTTAACGTATAATCCAAAAGAACTTCTTTCTGTATCTTAAAAAAAAATTGACCACTATGGGAGTCCATGGAAGTTATCCTTGACAATTTTCTGTAGCTACGAAGCCGTGACTACGGCCGTGGCCGAGTGATTAGCGTGTCCGACTGCAGTGTCAGTCTCTGGTGCTGCATGTCACGAATTTGAACCTCGGCATGTACACACCGGTCTTGTAGCGGGGAGATTGGGCGACTCCCCCCTCTGTGTCAGGCTACCATAGCCACCCTCCTAACTAGGGGGAAACTGCTGTATGTCTATACATACATACATACATATATACAAAGCATTATTGTTATGGGTTCAAAAAAGCTAGGTTATTGAAAGATTCAGATGTTGCAATGTTTGCCGAAGCAGACGCTCAGTACTCCATTCAGAACTAAAGCTGCTGCAACCCCCTCCCTCCATGAGCTCCTCAATAACCAACATTCCATCTTGCCCAACTAACCTCATCCTTCACCCCCTCCAGGAGCAGCAGACAGCTCTGCACATCGCATCTCGCCTCGGCAACAGCGACATCGTAGTCCTGCTGCTGCAACACGGAGCAGCGGTTGATGCTACTACCAAGGTTAGCAGATTAGGATTGTGCTGGTTGTGAGATAAAGGGTTTGATCCGAGTAATCCGGTGATGCCGTTAGACAGCTGCGAAGGTTGATTCTCAGTTACAGATACAAACACTAGGCCGCTTCCCCCAGAAAGGGGGGTGGCCGACGGCAAGGCGCACCTTGCAATCTCATACGCTCACACTCACACAACTTAGCCCTTTTGTGCTAAAGGGTCCGGCCGGTAACTCCGCAACACCCATTCTGGGTCACGAGTGCGATCCGAGGATCCGTTGTCAGCAGCCGGGCCCGACAGTTTTCAATGGTTTACCCGCGCCGCGTCATAATGGCCGGGCCCCCCCACCCACGACCATCCCGACCACGGGATGATTCTCGTGCTCCAGCGTGATTATTAAGTAGGAAATAGATCGAGGTGGTAGATAAGTGTTAACAGAAAATACCTGGTAATGGCTGCTAGGTGTTGAAAGGTACATTCACCCCATTAATAGCCACTACACATCTGTCCGAGTAACCTGAAGTAGGCCCATATGGTTTTCCTACGTAGTTATCACGAATCTCATCACTTAATATCTACTCCACCCCCTTGCTTACTAAATCTCTTCAACGTACAATTCTCTGCAATTTGTATCAACAACTATTGTACATGTGTAACTTTGGATTAACCTCTAACAAAGATGTCTAATTTCTTTTCGTCAAGCAATCAATCATTCTTTGTCGGTCAACCAAATCTTTCATCGACAGTCAACCAAGTCTTTTTTCATCAAACAACCAAGCCTTTTGCTTTCAATCTACCGAATCTTTAACGGTTCACCACCTTCTTCATCGTTAGCCAACAAGTCATTTATCATCAATTCACACAGTCCTTCATCGTCTATTAACCAAGCCCCTCATCATTTATTCACCAATCCTTCATCGTCAATCAATAAAGTCGTACCTCATAAATCAACCAAAGTTTTTCAAGGTAATCAATGTAGCGTGTCGTCATCCTTCAACCGAGATTTTATTCAATCGATCAAGCATTTCTTCGCCAGTCGTCTCTTTGGTCAGTCAACCAAGTATTCATCCCCTCCTGCTGCCTCTGTTGCAGGACCACTATACCGCCCTGCACATCGCGGCTAAAGAGGGCCAAGAGGAAGTGGCAGGCGTGCTGTTGGACCAGGGCGCATCCCTCACTGCCGTCACCAAGAAGGGCTTCACGCCCCTTCACCTCGCAGCCAAGTACGGCAACCCTAAGATGGCGCAGCTGCTCCTCATGAAGGACGCACCTGTGGACGCGCAGGGCAAGAATGGCGTCACACCGCTGCATGTTGCCGCGCACTACGACCACCAGGTGTGCTATTGTAAAATGAATTTAAAGGACATCAATTTATACGCCATAGTGATTCATTCAAAGTCTGAATATGAATGAACGTAGGTTTTTGGATATTTCACGTGTGAAGGTGTCAATTTGTGAGGTCACACACAATTTATACCAAAAGAGTCTACAGGAAATCTTAAATCCTTATCATTGGAATCTCATATTTTTTAGGCAATAATTTCATGTAACAATTTTATTCCCATTTAATATAGCTTGGTTTCTACCCTGCAAAAGTTCCCTAATGCGCTAAACTTGACTTGTTTTGACTGTTATCGGCTCTCCGTCAGAACGTGGCTCTGCTGCTCCTCGACAATGGCGCTTCACCACACGCCACCGCCAAGAACGGCTACACTCCACTGCACATCGCCTCACGCAAGAACCAGATGGATATCGCCAGCACACTGCTGGAGTATGGTGCCAAGTCCGATGCCGAGTCCAAGGTGAGCGAGTGTGTGGGTTAAAGGTGGAGGAATAATCAAACCGACGCAAAGTCGAAAGTTGGGGAGTTGAATCTTATCATCAGATGCGGTAAACTAATCAAGCCAGCTGGTTTCCATGGGTTTCCGAGCGAGTTGGTTTACATGGGCGACTAAGTACAACCGTGAAGGTGGTATTGACCAAGGACAGTTCAAACTGACATAGCTGACTGTGGCTGATCTTGCAACTTACTGCTGTTTTGTTGTTTTACGATGTCGTACTACATTCCGTGAAAATCAATGAAATGATAGTACTGGCACAAATAAATTAATACGGAAAGTTAGTATATAAAGAGTAATAGCAAGATTAGAATGATTGAAGCGGTGATAATGCAGTTGCGTATTTAAAATATATCCACGATGTTTGATTGTTCAATATTAGTATATGCACGAGAATCAGTTATATATTCTCTAAAGGTTTTTTAATCCATAACGTGATGGAAATAGACTTCATTTGACAGACAACGTCGTTAAATATCCCTACTTGACGAGCACGTTTAATTGAAGTGTTGTCCAATCTTATTCATACTTTAGTAGATTTGTGTATATTCTCAAGATATTCAAAAGCAACGTTCATTTACAGGCGGGCTTCACCCCCCTCCACCTGACGGCCCAAGAGGGCCATACGGACATGGCCAGCCTCCTGTGCGAGCACGGTGCCAACCCGGCCCAGGCTGCCAGGAACGGTCTCACGCCCATCCATCTCTGCGCACAGGAGGACAAAGTGGGCGTAGCCGCTGTGCTCGTCAAAACAGGGGCTACGGTGAGTGGGGGTAAAGGTGTAACCAAGCATTGTTGTTATAATATAACATAGTTTTGCTATCAAATTATAGCAGCAAAAGAAACTTGTGAAATTTGCTTTCCACAAGTTCTTTTCATTCGGTAGTATCGTACAGATACAGACACTAGGCCGCAAAAGGGGGGTGGTCGACGGCAAGGCGCACCTCACACCCTCATGCGCTCACACTCACACAACTTAGCCCTTTTGTGCTAAAGGGTCCGGCCGGTACCCCCCGCAACATACACTCTGGGTCACGAGTGTAGTCCGAGGATCCGTCGTCAGCAGCAGGGCCCGACAGTTTTCACTGGTTTACCCCCGCCGCGTCACAATGGCCGGGCCCCCCCACCCACGACCATCCCGACAGCGGGATGCCAAGGACGGGAAAGCACCTTAGAGCAGCGTCAAAATCAACCATTCCAACCATTCTTCACTCACGCTTGTTCATTGCGAGCTCTCTCGCTACTTCCGCATTCATGCCTCTCCTTCCCAACGCCTGCTTCACACCATCCATCCACCCAAACTTCGGTCTACCTCTAGGCCTGCGACCACTCGCCTCCACCTTCATCACCCTTTTTACTAATCTCCCTTCATCCATCCTCTCCATGTGCCCGAACTATCTCAGAACACGCGAATCCACTCTGTCCTCCAACTTCTTCACCATCCCCGTTCTGATTCGAACCACGTCGTTGGTGATCCGGTCTCTCAGCGTTACTCCAGCCATGTTCCTCAAACATTTCATCTCAAACGCATTCAACCTTCTTCTCTCCTTTGCTCTCACCCTCCAAGTCTCAGCTCCGTAGAGCACAGTTGGGGAGTGGCCGACGGCAAAACGCACCTCACACCCTCATACGTTGACACTCACACAACTTAGCCCTTTTGTGATAAAGGGTCCGGTCGGTAACTCCTCAACACACACTCTGGGTCACGAGTGCTGTCCGAGGATCCATTGTCAGCAGCAGTGCCCGACAGGTTTCACTGGTTTACCCCCGCTGCGTCATGATGGCGGCCCCCCCCCACGACTATCCCGACAAACATGATGCCAAGGGCGGGAAAGCACATCAGAGCTGTGTCAAAATCAACTATTCACAACCATTCTCCACTAACACCTGTTCATTGCGCGCTCTCTCGCTACTTCCACATTCATGTCTCTCCTTCCTAACGCCTGCTCCACACCATCCATCCACCCAACCTTCGGTCTATCTCTAGGCCTGCGACCACTCACCTCCGCCTTCATCACCCTTTTTATCAATCTCAATTCATCCATCCTCTTCATGTGACCGAACTATCTCAGAACATGCGAATCAACTCTGTATTCCAATTTCTTCACCATCTCCGTTCTGATTAGAGCCATGTCGTTGGGAATCCGGTCTCTCCGCGTTACTCCAGCCATGCGTCTCAAACATTTCATCTCGAAAACATTCAACATTTTTTCTCCTCTACTCTCACCCCCCAAGTCTCAGCTCCGTAGAGCACAGTTGGGACAACAACACCTTCTTACAGCCCTCTCTTTGCTTCCATTCCCAACGTCATACAGCTCATTACACTCTTCAGTGCACCCAAAACTTTACACCCCTCTTTCACTCGCGCCTCCACTTCAGTTTCCACTAGTTCAGTCATCTACACATGGGAGCCCAGATACTTAAACTTTTACCCACGTTCACTCGAAGCTTCCTCCTCTCACACACTCTACCAAACTTAGACACTAGCCTACATAGCTTCTCCCCTGAATCCGCCACCCGGGCCGTATCATCCGCAAATAGCAACTGGCTCAACTGCCAACTCCGCCCATTCGCTTCCAACATCTCCAAGCCATGGCCCAGCACACTCGCTTTCACCTCCCTGACCACTCCATCCATATAGAGGTTGAACAGCCAAGGAGACATCACGCAGCCTTGTCTCAGTCCCATTTTCACTGTGAACCAATCACTCACCTCGCTTCCCGCTCTGACATGCTCGGCTGCTACATACAAACTCTGCACTCTGCACAGATGTCCGCCCAATCCATACATGCGCAACACCTTTCACAGCGCTTCCCTGTTAATCCTGTCGTATGCATTCTCCAGATCCATGAAGACCCAGAACATATCCTTTCCCTTTGCAAGGTACTGCTCATAGACCTGTCTCACTGCAAAAATCTGATCAGCACACCCTCTACCACTGCTAAAGCCACACTGTTCCTTTCCAATTGCGCAGTCCCTACAGTCTCTAATCCTTTTGATCAGCACTCTCCCATGCAACTTACTTACCACACATAACAGACTGATACCTCTTGAGTTGCAGCATTCATTTATATCTCCGTTGCCCTTATACAGCGGAACAATGCAGGCACTGCGCCACTCACTCTGTACCACGCCTGCCACAAAACACAAGCTCAGTAACCTCACCAACCATTCGACAATCGTAACTCCACCCTTCTTCAGGCACTACACCTCTTCCCTGGTAATGTCCGCCACAAGTCTTTCTCCCAAAACTGGCATCCGAGCACCACCACCCACAGCAACAATTTCAGCCTCTCTGTCATCCTTGACATTCAACAACTCATCAAAATACTCTGCCCACCTCTTCCGTACATCACCACTTTCCAACTACATGTGGCTGTTTTCATCTTTCACCACTTTCTCCTTTCCGGTCTCTCTCTTTCTCACCCTCTTCACCTCTTTTCAGAACTTCTTCTTGTCCTCCTCAAAATTTTTGCATAACCGTTTACCCCACCTGGCATTAGCGTCCCTTTTGCCTCTCTTCACCACCCGCTTCACCTCGTTTCTCATCTCTTTATAGCTTTCATAAGCCACCACCGACTTCACCTGCAACCACTCCTCGAACGCTCCTCTTTTCTGAACCACCGCCAGTTTGACCTCCTCGTTCCTCTACTCGCAACCTTTCCTTCTGCACCCGCCCACACGGCGAGCACCACACACATCCTTCGCACATCTCTGCAACGCATCTCTTAACGTCTCCCATTCTTTCTCCACATCTCTCAGGTCCTGTCCTCTCACGTTGTCATCAATTCTTCCCTCAACACCTGCTGAAACTTCTCGGCTTTTTTTCTCACATTCAGTTCACTCACTTTCACTACCTCGCTTCCTCCTCCCATTCTTTTGTTGCTCTTCCACCTCTGCTCCACACTTAATCTACCTTCCACCAGCAGATGGTCAGACACTTTTCCACCCTCCCCTCTCAACACCCGCACATCCAACAGCCTCCCCACCACTCTCCTCGATATCTGTGCAAAATTCATCAGCACTCTCTCCACCACTGCACTACGGGCTATCCTTACCCATGTGTAATTGTGGATATCTCGCTTCTTGAACAACTGTTCCCGACCACTATACACAGACCTATCAGGTTTCCATTCACAGACCTATCAGGTTTTCTCCACTGTCATTTCTACCGGGAACGCCATACCTTCCTATCACATTCTCCACCACTACATCTGCAACTCTGGCATTAAGGTCACTCAGTACAACTACATTAAATTGACCTCCAAAACTCTCAATACACTCACTCAGGTCTGTCCAGAATTGCTCCCTCTTCTCTTCACTCCTCCTCTGCCAGGTCCACAAACACTCACAAATGCCCATATTTCTACGCCTAACTTAACTTTCACCCACATCAATCTTGAGGACATCTCCTTCCATTTGGTAACGCTACTAGCCAACCGATCACTCAATATCAGGACCACAACTTTTCGTGCCCAACCTTCCTCCACCCCAGACTTTCTTTCACTTACCACACCAAACTCACATTCGCCCTTACCTTTCAATTTCGTCTCACTCAGCGCCAACACATCAAACTTCCTCCTCACAAACATCTCACCAATCTCTCTCTTTACCTCATTCGTACTACAGCCACGCACATTCAGTGACCCTAACAATAGGGTTCGGAGAGGCATGAGCTTCTCCTCCCCCCCGCTCGTCATGCTGTCTTTGAGGAAGGGTCTTAAAGAGAACGGGATTCCTAGCCTCTTCGCCCCGCCCCTTTTAGTCGCCTTTTACAACACGGAGGGGTTACGGTAGCACGATTCTACTCCCGGCTTCGGTGCGCTCTTTTAGTCACCTTCTACGACACGCGGTGGATACGGTAGCATGATTCTAACGCCCCGGCCACGAGGCTCTTTTCGTTCTAAAATATCAAAATGATGGTTTTTCTTTCAGTGTTCACATTTTTAATTTGTTGGCGCTTTGTCGGCCTTCTTATTTTTTACTTATTGAAAATGACATCATCCATTTCGTCTACTTCAGATCGACCCTGTGACGAAGGCAGGCTACACGCCTCTGCACGTGGCCAGCCACTTCGGCCAGATGAACATGGTCCGCTTCCTGTTGCAGCACCAGGCACAAGTGCATACCCCCACGCAACTCGGGTAAGGCGGGACGCCACACCATTTTGACCTCTTGTGCCAACTAAACTGAGGTGGTAAGAATGCATAGAAAAAGAAAGCATGGAATGGTTACTCTAATATAAAGATAACACAAATACATTTACAACATATTATAAAATCTCTGCTGATTTCAATGGGCTTCTTTATCTGAACATAACTGGTAAAACTGCTGCAAATCAGACTTCTATTTGGCAATTTGCATTAAACTCTTTTACCTTCATATGAATCACCCAAGTGTGGTATCTACATGAACCAGTTGGTTACTCGCAGAACTACTCCAGTGCACTAGGAAGCCTTGGCACTCTAATCTAATGTACTCACAGAACTCAATTCAGTGGCCTATTGTCACAGCTTCAGTTACTCTAAACGCCTTCTGCAGGATTCGCCCGTCACACATTTATGACAGACCTGTTTCAAGCACTATCAACCTGTACCCGTTGTTAAGCACAAAACTGTATCTAGGTAGCTACATTGTCAAAACTCTACCTGATTTCGTAGGGACGAAAATGGAGAAAGTAATAGGGAAGAGTAACTAGGTACATTATCCCGTCTAGCACGATCCATTTCATTCACCGCCCGCGGGGGATTGTTCCTCCTCCTGTCAATTAGGGGCGATAAGCGATGGCTGATAGCGCGTGATAGCACCTGAGTGTTACGCGCGATGCCCGTGATGCTGTTGAACACCTCTCCTATCGCTAGTGTGTTGTGGTGAGCCACGTGGAGTGTTTGATGTCTCTAGCACCAACCGCGATGAAGTGGAAATTTGGCTTGTTCATTGTTGTCTCTACTAGACGTGCTTTTGATATAGAATTATGAGTTTTAAACTGAAATTTTATAATTTTTATATGCTACTTTTCTCCTGAACCTGAGTTGGAGCAACTCTCGTCTTATCCGACTTGCCCACTCGTGCGATGATCTCCTAAATGACGCTCGTGTCGATTCGTGACTCAGACCATACAGTCGCCGGAATGTTCCCGTTGTGTGGCAGTTATAACAGATTGTGAGAAGTTTCGTTGATGAAATTGCTCCGACCGTGACTTTTGTGTAATTTATAATTGGAATAATAGTGAAAATATATGAAAACGGATATATTGGCCAATTATATGTGTGTTGTGAAGTGACTCTTCGATGATGTTTCCGAAGATGTTAGAATATTTCCATTTTGTGTTTTTTAAGTTTTCCTCTTGATGTTTTGATGATGGAATTGAGTTTTACCTCTCCGCAAATATTGCCTAGTCTAGATATGGAGTTCAATAACAGGTAGGTAGGTAAATATCGTATAGATTAGGTAGGTGAACATCGTGTTCGATACAGATTAGGTCGGTAGTTTTACCAGCAATAATGAAATTTTACATTCCTGTTTAATCCATTATGAATGCCAAGGTTCTAATTTTGAAAAAATATCAGTTGTATTATTGATTAAACAGTGCAAGTAGCGCATTAGACAAAGCTCACCAGTGCACTATAAAGCCTTGGCACTCTAATCTAATCTAATTTAGACTAAGCTTGGCAGTTGAACATGGATTGAGGAGACACTGATTGAAATGAAGTGAATAATTTGATCTTTTCCTGACACTAAGTTACCGCATCTTCATTAACTTGCTAAATATTAGTATTACAAGTTCTCAACTCTTCAATAATGCCTGAAGAGTAAGTATGTGACTAATTGTTGTTATCTCTTCTAACTTCTAGACACCATTTGATGAACATTTAGTTGCTTTCTTAGCTAGCGAATCGTCTAGTGCACTGAAGATGGCAGGTGTTCCTGGTCAGAGCGTTGTTAGATTCTATTGTTTTGATGTGTCTTTGAAACTGATCTTGTTGTCTTAGATAGACCCGTGAAGAATCAATCATTTTATTGAGAAACAAAATGAAGAGTGAGAATGATTTTATTCATGTATTTATATATTTGTTATTTGTTCTCAAGTACCCATGTCCTAATTAGCTGTTCGCACTGTTCTTTGTTTTACTAAACCAGATCTGAACTGTGCACGAATGTTTGAATCACAACTTTTGTTGTGTTTTATGGTCTGGTGCTCTGCGTTGTGCTCTCGCATACCAGCGACCGCGGGTTCAATTTTTGATAGCTGACGGATGAATTTCTTCCAAAGAGATCACTATTTATTTGTATAGTATTATTAAAGTTCAGCTTTTCACTATCAAATTAAATGAAAACCATGATTTCCCAATTGGTCCGGGTTGATGCCCTCAAAGTTCCCTCTCTTCTCCCCGGTACACCCTACTGTACCTGGGAACCCAGCATGTCCCAGTGGATGCCCTTGATGATCCTTCTTCCTCCCCAGGTACACCCCCCTTCACCAGGCTGCTCAGCAGGGACACACGCAGATCGTCAACCTCCTCCTCGAAAACAAGGCTGAGCCCAACGCAGAGACAAAGGTGAGTTTTGGTTTTATGAACCAACTCCGATTGCAGAAAATCCTCTTCATATCTGAAACAATCTCGTCCAATCTTGTTGGTCAAGTTCAATCCCCCATCTTCTGTTTGCCAATCCACCTGGATGCCTCACTGATTGCCCAGTCCACCTTGATGGTTCACTAATCGTCCAAGCCACCTTGATGGTTCACTGATAGTCCAATCCACCTCGATGGTTCAGTGATTGTCCACTCCACCTCGACGGTTCACTGATAGTCCAATCCCCCTCGATGGTTCACCGATTGTCCAATCCACCTGGATGTCTCACTGATCGTCCAATCCACCTGGATGGTTCACTAATCGTCCAATCCACCTGGATGGTTCACTGATCTTCCAATTCACATGAGTGGTTTACTCCTCTCATACACTCACACAACTTAGTCCTTTTGCACAAGGCCTGACAGTGTGACTAGTTGAGCCCTGCCGCGTCATGATGACCGGGCCCTCCCGCCCGCGACTATTCCATCTCTCAACGAGATGGCAAGGGCGGAAAAGCACATCAGGGCAGCGTCAAAAATCACCCATTCACAATCATTCTCCATTCACGTCTATTCATTGCACGCTTTCTCGCTACCTCCACACTCAAGTCTCTTCTTCCTAACGCCTGTTCCACACCATCCATCCACCCAAACTTTCGCCTCCCACTAGGCCCTACGTTCATTCGCCTCTGCCTTCAACAGCCTTTGCACCAGTCTCCCTTAATCCATACTCACCATGTGCCCCAACCATCTCAGAACACGCAAATCAACTGTTCTCTAACTTCTTCAACATCCCCGTTATAACACGCACCGCGTCGTTATTGATCCTGTATAACAGTGTCACACCAGCCAAGCTCTTTAATCATTTCATCTCGAAGGCATTCAACCGTTTCTCTCTTCTGCTTTCACCCCCAAGTCTCAGCCCCGTTGAGTACAGTTTGGACAACTACACCCTCATACAGCCCTCTTTTTGCTTCCAGCCCCAACGTCCTACCGCTCATTACACTTTACATCCTTCCTTCGCTCGCGACTTCACTTCAGTTTCCACTAGTTCAGTCTTCTCCACATGGAAGCTCAGATACTGAAAACACTAAACTTCTTCCAATAACTCGCCATTTAGGAGGACACCAATTCTACTCGCATTGACATTCCTCGAGCATCTCATTATTTTACTTTTACCCAAGTTCACTCGAATCTTCCTCCTCTCACACACTCAACCAAACTCAGATACTAGCCCACACAGCTTTGCCTCAGAATCCGCCACCAGTGCTGTATCACACGCAAACGGTAACTGGTTCAACTGCCAACTCCAACCATTCGTTTTCAACAGTTCCAAGCCACGATCCAATACACTAGCGTTCACCTCCCTGACCATATAAAGACTTTTACCCAGCGATTAAAAGAGCTGTGCAAAGTAAATGGAACATGGAATGGTCTGATGTTCCTATGAGAAATAAATTGCGTACTTTCAAAGACACACTAACTCTTTGGTTCTATGCAAACAACCGATCTACACAGACTGAGGTAACTCTATGCCGATTGAGAATTGGACATAGCAGACTAACGCAGAGACACCTAATGGAGGCGTCGCCACCCTTATACTGCATTGACTGTCTAGTCTCTCTTACAATAGCCTATGTCTTGGCAGAGTGCCCCGCATGGACGGGATGTCAACACACATACCTCCCCAGGAGCCGGCTCTTGGACCTTCCTATTACACTCCCCCTAACGCTTTCTGAGTTCCCTCAGAAGCAATTCAGTGCGGATTCGCTTCTCGGCTACCTTCGAGATACCAGCCTCCTAGCGGAAATCTGATCTGTTGTGAATTTATCATACTTAATCTTACTCACCGATAGACTCCTCATTTCCGGAGGACCACCGTTTCTTTGCTCACCTTGAGTAGGACACATTTGTGACCTCTCCCTGTATCCCTATAAGCAGTTGTAACCTAATGTCGTTAATCGAAATAATCCCGGAGACTGACGATGATTCGTCGATGACTTGATGCAGCGCTGGCTGCTGGTTCGACGTTCGGTGCCAGAAGGACATTGACTCCAGTGCACTGGAAAGCCTCGACACTCTCATCTAATGTGATCACCTCCCTGACCACTCTATCCATGTAGAGATTGAAAGTCAGGAAGACATAACGCGACCTTGTTTGATACCCTATTTCACTGTAAACCAATCACTCTCCTCTCTCCCCACTCTGACACACGCTCTGCTGTCAACATAGAAACTCTGAACTGCTTTCAACAGATTTTCACCCAACCACTCGTCTATTCAATGAGTTACGTAAAAACTCGTCTGTTATCACTCCCGCCTTCACATATTTTGACGTTTATTCTTCAACAAAACCGCTCCGCATTTTCCCTCCATTGCAATCTAACTCCCCACCTCACCGTCCCGACTCATCTTTTCCTCTTCGGTGATCTCCTCTAGCTTCACATCATCCTCTACTCCATTTCGTCTCTTCCTTCCTTATACCCTTTCCTAGTTTTTGATATCATTGTCACCACTCTTCGTCTTTCCTGCATTGTAATCTCCTGTAACTTCATGCTTCACAGTCTCATCCTCCATCTCTCGTATTTCTCTCTTTTGATTTCCTCCAACTTCACGCTTCACTGTATCTTCCTCATCTTTGTCTTCATCTTTATTCAACTTTGATCTTTCTGATTTTTATTCACCTTTTACTTCACAACGTCCCCTCCTCCACCCTTCGTTTCTTCCTTCATTTTACCATCTACCAACTTTACGACTCACGTATCTTCCTCGTTTGTAATCTCCTTTAACTTCACTTCTCATCGTCCTCGCTCCTTATCTCTTCCTACTTTTTAATCTAAGTTTACTTCTCAGTTTCCCCCCCTGCCTTGTCTTTTCCTACTTTGTAATCTAAGTTCACTCCTCAGCGTTCCCACCCTTCGTCTCTTTCTCCTTCGTAATCCCCTCTAACTTCCCTTCGCACCGTCCTCGTCCTTCGTCTTTTCCTTCTTTGTAATCTCCTCCAGCTTACCCCCTCACCGTCCCCGACATTCGCCTAATCCTGCGAATCCTTCCTCTGACTTCTCACCGCACCGCATTTGCTCTTTGAACCTTCCTACTTTGTTATCTCATCAAATTTCACTCCTCACCGTCCCTGCCCTTCGTCTCTTGCTCCGGTGTACCTTCTTCTAATTTCACACCCTATCTCGTCTCTCCCTCGCCCAGGATGGCAAGACCGCCCTGAGCATTGCCCAGCGCTTGGGCTACATCTCCGTGGTGGAGACCCTGAAGATAGTCACAGAGACCACCATCACCACAAGCACTACTACCACCACTGAGGAGAAGTACAAGGTTGTGGTGCCCGAGACCATGCACGAGACCTTCATGAGCGAGAGCGAGGATGAGGGAGGTCAGTATATGTACCAACATGTGTGTGTGTGTGTGTGTGTGTGTGTGAAGCGTTATGGTCATGCGCTGACGAAACTTTGTGTAGTGGATCTCTGATTTCAGTGTTGTCGATGCGTTGTGGTCAGGCTAATGATACTTCATGGTTTGAAGTAGCAGGTCTGTGCAGATTAAGTTATGAGATGTGCTACTTCGACAATTGTGCTTATTAAAAGCAATATAATATTGAGGTCTGAGGGCTTACTGATGGTTCTTGGTTGGTGGTTTGGAGCATTGAGTTGATCCAAGCTGGAGAGTTTTCGTCTGTTTAGGCTGCCATGTCTCCGTTGGTTTTGATTGGAAATTTCATGATCTGATTGGAAAATCCACCGATGACCAAGCCGGCCAGTTGGCTTGATCTTCGCCTTCATAATATCTTGGTATATTAGTTTGTTTTATGGCTGAATTGTTGTTCTGTATTTTTGTCCTTATGGTCGTCTAGTATCGCCTAATTTTGAAGGTAGGTATCACTATCGCTAGCATCAATACTTGATCTGTATCTGGGTTTGTCTTACAACTTACAATTTCACAGCATCACTCTTGAACGTGCAGCATCAAGTCAAGCGATGTGCCTCGTGCGAGGCATCACAGTCTATCGCGTAACCTCTCTTCTCGCCACACAAATCTGAACTGACTTCAACAGGCGGTTACGAACTGCTGTGTGTTTTAGATGTCCATCGTTCAGCCTGCTTTGAAGTTTTTGCTTGAAATTTTGTCCATTTTTTCTACCCTCGTAAATCCTCTTACCTCTGGACTTTTACTGTAGTTCTAACTTCATTTAATCGTTATGTGTTCGCCAGTTTTTTGTGTGAAGTCGACGTAAAATACAAATCACACAGGGAAGCTGGGTATCAGAAATACTTAATCCAACACACCAAATTGCATCTTCTGGACTGGTCATGTTTCTATCTAATTTTGATCTGAAATTTGGTAACGGATTTACTTCGTTTATATCTTGTCTGTTTGACTTAGTTGTGTATGCTATTCTTCTCGTATAGTTCGCCTTTTTATTGTTTGCACCCGCTTGTTTCCTTTTCTAGTCCAGAATTTGCTCGTATTTTGATTATAGTCCCCTACTACCTTTGTTGCAGTGGACTTGCTCTCAGTATCTATCCTACAAGCGATTGAATCAATAGTCTGACGGTCGTGTCATTAATGTGTATATTATACACTTGATGGGCTCTTACGACACTCTGCTGGTTGTGTTTATTGACCAGGGTGGTAGACGGTTCGAGTCCTGATCAATGTTTGGCATGCAAATGTGAGCGTCTTTGTTATCATCTTCGTGTTCGTCTTTCCACCTATTTATTTGTTATTGGTACCTATTTATCCGATTTTGTTCTGTTCGTGCTCTTTCGAGTATTTGATTCAAGGTCGTTTGTTAATTATGTGCGTTTTATTTTTTAACTTATTTAGCTGACTTGCAAGGCATATTTGATGTGCTAACACTGTTTTTTATCAGTTCAATTCTACTGCACACCAGAGCACATCCGTTTATCATGTAATGTCTTTTATTTGAATCGTGCACGTTCGTTGGCAACCCTGCCAGAGTCTCAACCAAGCACTGTTGATATAATTTTATTTTACCGAATAATTTCATGTTGCCGATTCATGTTGTTTACTTGCTAAGGCTTTTCACTGCTTTATTATCAGTTCAATACAGACGAGTTCACACCTCCCTATTAGTGAGGACCATGTTTTACTACCCAGATTCAGCTCAAACAAAACCTGATTCACTTCCCTAACAGTAGTTCCAGTTACACATGGCATAATTGAGCAGTACTGCCATTTCACCTAATATTCTCAATAGCATAGTCAATATATCGTGTTCCAGGTCTTGGGCAAAGTTTCTTCTGATAAAAAAAATCATCATGAAGTATTTCTTTTATCACCTCCCCAAAATTTTTTGATGACACACTTTAAATATTGAAACAAAGTTACTCTTAGTGAAAAGGGTTTTGAAGGAAACATGCCTATTTATTTTGTGGGCTGCTCCATGCATGAACTCAGCCACCTCAAAAGAGGAACCTGTTTTTTATTTGTTTTACATTAACTCACTCTGTGTGCTGACGTCATCCTCCCCTCCCTTCCCCCCCCTCTTCCCGCCTCCCCCTATCCACGTCTCGTCAGGAGATGGTATCTTAGAGCCCGAGTACAGTAACCTCGACAAGAGCCAGGGCTTCGACCTCCCCAACTATGAGGGACAGTTCAAATACACCAGTAAGTGGGGGTTCATAAATCACCAATCGGCCAGTAAGTGGGGGGGTCTTTTGGACTAGTAGGTTGGGCTCTTTACCAGTAAGTAGAGTCTAAACATCACCAATTGGCCAGTAAGTTGTGTCTTCAGGTTAAAAAGTCACCAATAGGCCAGTAGGCTGGGTACTTCATCAGTAAGTAAGGTCTCCATGGTTACCAGTAGACCAGTAGGTTGGGCACTTCCCCAGTAAGTGTGGTTTCCAGGTCACTATATGGGACAATAGGGTTAGCAAGTAGTGAAATGCCTGACACCACTTGAAGTCCCTACTGGATGCTGCTACACAATTACATTGGGACGCTAGAGCATCAGTAGGTGACATTGCTAGAATGGGATCATTTGTAGCTAATGATTTATAATTCCGTTCATTTCAATTCAGTGTGACTGAGGCTTGACGCATAAAACAAATTGACTTCTGGCAGTGGCCGGATTTTCGTGATCTATGGGAATTCCCGCCAAACAGCTTCAACTTCTTCAAATGTGTAGGTCTAATATAGGGAAACATTCCCAACATGAACATGTCGGTCCGTACCCGGGTTTTCGGGCTGAGCGCTGGCCGTGGCAGGAGCTCGGGTTAAGCAGCAACATCAACAACTCAGTCATTGTCATAATGAGTTATGGAAGTTGGGATGTCTACGAACGTTTTGGACGTCGGGATGCTTTTCAACGCAGTCCTCGGTCGTGCGTCGAATGTCGTTGCGCAGTCCTCGGGCGTGCGTCGAATGTCGTCGCGCAGTCCTCGGGCGTGCGTCGAATGTCGTCGCGCAGTCCTCGGGCGTGCGTCGAATGTCGTCGCGCAGTCCTCGGGCGTGCGTCGAATGTCGTCGC
>SDVV010005969.1:0-18796 GCA_016164225.1 Gammarus roeselii
GCATCCTAGATAAACTATAACCTACCTACCTATCTACTTTGATTTAGACTAGACCAACGACACTGTTATTCGTCATCCCATTTAAATAACTAATGCAACAGAAACGAATGCATGCGTGCAGTGCAATTTGTTCGCTCAAATAAATATCCCTTATCCCCGCGTTAATGAGAGGCTCGATTTGTTGCAAACGTATTTCAACAATGTTGTCCAATTTTAAGTGTATGAGCGCCTAAAACAAGACGCACCGCTGCTGTTACCCTCTTATACAACAATAGCACTCTTTGGGGCTGTTCTGACCCACTGCAATTAACAACTTGTTGGAAAAGTTGATGGAAATCGCAGCGTCTCCAGCTGTCTGATGGCTGTGTAAAATTTCAAGGATATTTTACTAGTTCCCCTATTAGTTTTTGGAGGGTTTGTTTGGAACAGCTCGTCAAGGTGGTGTTTCAAAGTTCTGTACGTGAGTGTGCTAGAAATAGCACTGTCGAAGAAATTAGTTCCACCAATAGTCCACGGTGTTTGCAACCCTAATTTCACTGCATATACTTTTACCACAGTGACAGCTTACGGGATCCGTTATTCACCAATATTTATTTGGCCCTTATTCATGCTGTGAAAAAGCAGGAACAATTTGTTCTTATAAAAATGAATTGCCTATTGCAGAGAAATACTATTTCATATCAATTCCAGACCTGCATTCAAATGAGCGTTTGGGGTGACTTATTAACAACAGCCTCGTTACGAAGACGGTTCCAGCGAAAATAATTGTATGTCAACAATTAGCATTTATGGGTGACTTTAGACAGTAGAGGGCAAAGACTACGGTCCTGGCCTGACGTACAAACACGCGCACTCGAGACAGCAAGTACACAAACACAAGCTATAAGTACAGAGGAATGGTCGCTCTCGAGATAGCGGGTACAACGAACACAAGCCATAAGTACAGAGGAATGGTCGCACTCGAGATAGCGGGTACAACAAACACAAGCTGGAAGTACAGAGGAATGGTCGCACTCGAAACAACTGCTGAAGATAGACCTTCAGTAATTGGTCCAGGATTTAGGTAACCAATGGTTACTTAAATAAGTGGCTTCATAGGTATTGCATTTTCCACGACGGTATGTGTTTTTCGTTCTCGTGTTTTGCATGTTCCTAAATTCTAATTTCAAAAAATTTCATCGTGATTTTTGCACTCTTTGTGAAGACGTTTCAATCATTTTCTCCACTTGCTGATTTTCCACACTTGCTGATTTTCCACACTTGCTGATTTTCATTAATATATTCGAATGTAAATGACAGCAGCTGTTTTACATTAGATGCACAAAAATGTAAAAGTAAGCATTGCTTAAGTAAATTGTGAAGGCTGCAATAGATTTACTCGTTTCAGCAAATAAATTGTTCAAAATGGTTTTTGATATTGATAAACATTGTATTGAGAACAATGTCAGAGTTCCAGAGCACTCCCTTGCGTGAACACAACCCTCTGCACGCACAGCGTTCCTGACACTCCTCCTAAGGGGTGCACAGTAAACGTGCGAGCTAAACACATACAAAGACGGAGTTTCTAAGATATGAGGTGGCCAGTTCTGTTGGTGGAACACAGCTTTATACACGAGACGGGCAGTCAGCTGAGGTGGCCAGCTCTGTTGGTGGAACACAGCTTTATACACGAGACGGGCAGTCAGCTGAGGTGGCCAGTTCTGTTGGTGGAACACAGCTTTATACACGAGACGGGCAGTCAGCTGAGGTGGCCAGTTCTGTTGGTGGAACACAGCTTTATACACGAGACGGGCAGTCAGCTGAGGTGGCCAGCTCTGTTGGTGGAACACAGCTTTATACACGAGACGGGCAGTCAGCTAGCATGGGAAGCCCCAAGCACTGGTCAATATCAAATGATTCAGACTAATTTAGATTATTCCGGGTAAAACGAACCTGGTAATATATTCATATTACAAATTGAGAAGAGCGCCGGCTGAACAATATATCATACATTTGAGAATGGAAGCTGGCTAATTATTCCTATGGGATTATTCATATTTTGAAAACCATCGTCTATTCTGAGTGCTTTTATTTTACTAAAAAAATTGTCACATTGAACAGGCTTCGATAATTCAAAATAATATTTAACCAACATTTAAAGGACCTGGCCCACATGTACTTGATTACGTCACAGGGCATGTTGCCTTGTTCCGAACAAATAAAAAAAAAGGCGCTGCAACACAACTGCTCGTAATAAATACTTCCCCTCTATTTTAATTATTTCCCACATTCATGATAGCTGGACCAAAATTTGAAACTAAAAACATGGATTGTTTCATCTGTTCTTATAATCAGCACTAAAACCTAATTCAAACGTAACATCGGCGAGCGTTCGTCGATATCAAGAGCAACTATAACAACATCTATCATTCCGCCATACAGCATCTATGCTTAACAACATCTAGCATTCCGCTTAACAACATCTATCATTCCGCATAACAACATCTATCATTCTGCTAAACAACATCTAGCATTCCGCCTAACAACACCTATCATTCCGCTTAACAACATCTATCATTCCGCTTAACAACATCTATCATTCAGCTTAACAACATCTATCATTCCGCTTAACAACATCTACCATTCCGCATAACAACATCTATCATTCTGCTAAACAACATCTAGCATTCCGCCTAACAACACCTATCATTCCGCTTAACAACATCTATCATTCCGCTTAACAACATCTATCATTCAGCTTAACAACATCTATCATTCCGCTTAACAACATCTACCATTCCGCATAACAACATCTATCATTCTGCTAAACAACATCTAGCATTCCGCCTAACAACACCTATCATTCCGCTTAACAACATCTATCATTCCGCTTAACAACATCTATCATTCAGCTTAACAACATCTAGCATTCCGCTTGACAACATTTAGCATTTCGTCTAACAACATCTATCATTCCGCTTGACAACATCTAGCATTTCGCCTAACAACATCTATCATTCCGCTTAACAACATCTAGCATTTCGCCTAACAATATCTATCATTCCGCTTAACAACATCTAGCATTTCGCCTAACAACATCTATCATTCCGCTCAACAACATCTAGCATTTCGCCTAACAACATCTATCATTCCGCTTAACAACATCTAGCATTTCGCTTAACAGCATCTATCATTCCGATTAACAGCATCTCGTTTAAAATGGAAAAATTCCGTACGCATGCCCGTCCCTCCACGCAGTTATTGGCTAGTCCCGTACACATGCTCGCCCTCCAACGCAGTTATTGGCTAGTTCCGTACACATGCTCGTCTCTTAAAATAGTTATTGGCTAGTTCCGTGCATATGCTTGTCCCCCAACACAGTTGTTGGCTCGGTTTAAAGGTCTTTAAAGGTCCTACAAGTACAAGACGCGTGGTTTGTGATACCAGCTATAGCACAAGCAGTCAGTGGTTTGTGATGCCAGCAAAGACACAAGCAGTTACTGGTTTGAGATACCAGCTATAACACAAACAGACCCTGGTTTGTGATGCCAGCTATGACACAAGCAGCCCTTAGTTTGTGATGCCAACTATGACACAACAGCCCTTGGTTTGTGATGTCAGCTATGACAAGTAGCCCTTGATTTGTGATGCCAGCTATGACACAAACAGCTCCTGGTTTGTGATGCCAGCTATGACACAAACAGCTCCTGGTTTGTGATGCCAGCTATGACACAAGCAGCCCTTAGTTTGTGATGCCAGCTATGACACAAACTGCTCCTGGTTTGTGATGCCAGCTATGACACAAGCAGCCCTTGGTTTGTGATGCCAGCTATGACACAATCAGCTCCTGGTTTGTGATGCCAGCTATGACACAAGCAGCCCTTGGTTTGTGATGCCAGCTATGACACAAGCAGCCCTTGATTTGTGACGCCAGCTATGACACAAATAGCCTCTAGCTTGTGATGCCAGCTATGGCACAAGCAGTCAGTGGTTTGTGATGCCAGCTATGGCACAAGCAGTCAGTGGTTTGTGATGCCAGCTATGGCACAAGCACTCAGTGGTTTGTGATGCCAGCTATGGCACAAGCAGTCAGTGGTTTGTGATGCCAACTATGACACAAGCAGTCAGTGGTTTGTGATGCCAGCTATGACACAAGCAGCCCCTGGTTTGTGATGCCAACTATGACACAAGCAGTCAGTGATTTGGGATGCCAGCTATGGCACAAACAGCCCCTGGTTTATGATGCTAGCTATGGAACAAGCAGTCAGTGATTTGGGATGCCAGCTATGGCACAAACAGCCCCTGGTTTGTGATGCCAGCTTTGACACAAGCAGCCCCTGGTTTGTGATGCCAGCTTTGACACAAGCAGCCCCTGGTTTGTGATGCCAGCTTTGACACAAGCAGGCTCCTGTCACAATCAAACACAGGTTTAGCTGACATAATCCAGAGTGTGTAGCCATCTGACGGTAGAGCTTCAGAGTATGTCACCTGGCTCTCTCATGGAGTGAGTGGCAGAGGAAACACAAATCTCCCTCTGCGATAGAACACAACCTCTCGCTCGTGAATCCGATTAGGAAGAAATGCATTGCATAAGCGACTAACCTTTCCTGTTGGACAGGCATTCTTCAGACGGCTTTACCGGGAACGTCATTTTATGTGTACAAGGAAAATGTATCATTTTGCAGTGCACTTGAGGATATAATTGTAAGTCCTCAACAATGCCACAGCAACCTTGACATCAATACTCCTAACATGTGGTCAGACCATGGCGTTCAGCCGCAAGCAACGGTTCACCGGTCATGTCTACATCAATACTCCTAACATGTGGTCAGACCATGGCGTTCAGCCGCAAGCAACGGTTCACCGGTCATGTCTTCATCAATACTCCTTACATGTGGTCAGACTATGACGTACAGTCGCAAGCAACGGTTCACCGGTCATGTCTACATCAATACTCCTAACATGTGGTCAGACCATGGCGTTCAGCCGCAAGCAACGGTTCACCGGCCATGTCTACATCAATACTCCTAACATGTGGGCAGGCTATTATGTACAGCCGCAAGCAACGGTTCACCGGCCATGTCTACATCAATACTCCTAACATGTGGTCAGGCTATGATGTACAGCCGCAAGCAACGGTTCACCGGCCATGTCTACATCAATACTCCTAACATGTGGTCAGGCTATGATGTACAGCCGCAAGCAACGTTTCACCGGCCATGTCTATTCCGATCAATAATTTTGTGTAACATTATTCTTTTCCGTGGCTATTGAATCATTATTTTTTTCCGTGGCTATTGAATCATTATTTTTTTCCGTGGCTATTGAACATTTTTTTTATCCGTGGCTATTGAATCATTACTTTTCTCCATGGCAATTGAATCATGCTCTGAATCACACATTTTCGCTACCAAATCAAATGCATTTTGATCATCTTTAAAAGTGTATGTTTAAATATTTTTGCATACAAAAATATTATGGGGTAAATCCCATAGATGTTATATTATATAACACTTTGTATAATTTCATACATTGAATTACATCCAAACCTAAACAAATGCCAGGTCCAACCATTTTTTCAAGAATGTTACACAGATAAGACTCGTCTCAAACCACGTCTCTGAAATAGATATTGAACAGAACCGTTGCCGCCAGCTGTACAAGAACACTTAACTAATGTTCTTTATGACTAGCAACAACTACATTTATTCACTCATCGTATTGTAATTGATATTATGTTTTCCTTTACAACCTAATAAGTACTTATGGTACATAATCTGAGGGCGCGATTACCGTCATAAAAAGGGTTAAATGGGACTGTATAAAGAAACTGCTTAATGAAATGGGACGCCTGATGCGTTCATGGCATAACACCTTCTGCACTGTTAAACAGAAATGGGACGCCTGATGCGTTCATGGCATAACACCTTCTGCACTGTTAAACAGAAATGGGACGCCTGATGCGTTCATGGCATAACACCTTCTGCACTGTTAAACAGAAATGGTACGCCTGATGCGTTCATGACATAACACCTTCTGCACTATTAAACGAATTCACACAATTTCTAACGTACTTTCAACAAGAGTTAATAATGACCTCGATCACTGCTTGCGGTCAACAACAACATTCAATACGTCCAGAATACACGAGGCATCTCGTGAAGAAGTCATTTTGTTAGTTATTATTACAATTATTATACGTCCAAGAAACATGGCAACAAATTGCATGGAAAGTTTTTTTAAGAAAGGGTTGAAGGGCATAACTATGTTCTGTAACATTGAGGAGCCTGACCATGTTCTGTAACATTGATGGGCCTGGCCATGTTCTGTAGCATTGAGGGGCCTGACCATATTCTGTAACATTGAGGGGCCTGACCACGTTCTGTAACATTGAGGGGCCTGACTATGTTCTGTAACATTGAGGGGCCTGACCATGTTCTGTAACATTGAGGGACCTGACCATGTTCTGTAACATTGAGGGGCCTGACCATGTTCTGTAACATTGAGGGGCCTGACCATGTTCTGTAACATTGAGGGACCTGACCATGTTCTGTAACATTGAGGGGCCTGGCAATGTTCTGTAACATTGAGGGGCCTGACCATGTTCTGTAACATTGAGGGGCCTGACCATGTTCTGTAACATTGAGGGGCCTGGCAATGTTCTGTAACATTGAGGGGCCTGACCATGTTCTGTAACATTGAGGGGCCTGACCATATTCTGTATCGTTGAGGTGCCTGACCATATTCTGTATCGTTGAGGTGCATGACCGTATTCTGTATCATTTAAGGGCCTGACCATATTCTGTATCATTGAGGGGCCTGACCATATTCTGTAACATTGAGGTGCTTGACCATATTCTGTAACGTTGAGAGGCCTGACCATATTATGTTTCATTGAGGGGCCTGACCATATTTTGTATCATTGAGGGGCCTGACCATATTCTGTAGAACATTGAGGAGCCAGACCATGTTCTGTATCATTGAGGGCCTGACCATATTATGTTTCATTGAGGGGCCTGACCATATTTTGTATCATTGAGGGGCCTGACCAAATTATACATTATTGAGGGTCCTGACGATATTATGTATCATTGAGGGGCCTGACCATATTCTGTATCATTGAGGTGCCTGACCATATTCTGTATCATTGAGGGGCCTCACCATATTCTGTAACATTGAGGAGCCTGACCATATTTTGTATCATTGAGGGGCCTGACCATATTCTGTAACATTGAGGAGCCTGACCATATTCTGTATCATTGAGGGGCCGGACCATATTCTGTTTCATTGAGGGGCATGACCATATTCTAAATCATTGAGGTGCCTGACCATATTCAGTAACATTGAGGGGCCTGACCATGTTCTGTATCATTGAGAGGCCTGACCATTTTATGTTTCATTGAGGGGCCTGACCATATTTTGCATAATTGAGGGGCCTGGCCATATTCTACATTATTGAGGGTCCTGTCGATATTATGTATCATTGAGGGGCCTGACCATATTCTACATTATTGAGGGTCCTGACCATATTATGTATCATTGAAGGGCCTGACCATACTATGTATCAATGAGGGGCTGACCTTATTCTGTATCATCGAGGGGCCTGACCATATTCTGTACCATTGAGATGCCTGCCCATATTCTATATCATTGAGAGGTCTGATCATATTATGTATCATTGAGGGGCCTGACCATATTCTGTATCATTGAGGGGCCTGGCTATATTCTGTATCATTGAGGGGCCTGACCATGTTCTGTGGTATTGAAGGTTTTAACCATATTCTGCATTATTGAGGGGCCTGACCATATTCTGCATCATTCTGTAACTCGAGCAAAAGCTGGAATCCTATTAGGTTTATAAACAGACCGGAAAAAATATTAGAATACTCGAAACACGACGATTCGCTAGGGGCTTACATGATACTCCTGTGCTAAGTGGACTCCCTCGTGTGAAGAGTAATCTCAATGGCCTATACAGAAGGCAGCCCAGCGGGTGGCAGTGAGTGTTAACCAAGCTGCGTAACAGACATTGTCATCCGGCAGCACGACAGCAACTCTGACAACTACAGATGACCTTAGTCATCTTGAACACACAGTTGGCAACCAGCTTTGACCAGCGACCAAGAAGCGTTTCAAAAGTAAACAACGGAAAATTCCTTAACAATATATCTTTAATTGCAGCTTAGCTTCTTTGAATCGTTCCGTCCCTTTCAGGTCCTACTCAGAATTGGCAGGCAAGCACGCGTTTTCCATGAGGTTTGTCGTTCAGTATGCCCCGGGAGATTGTACCTCGGGGGGACCCATTTGTACTGATCGGTCTCCCTGCGCGAGATCTCCGGCCCTCCATCCACGGAACTTGAAGAAGGCGTCGACTCCGTAAACTAACATGGCGGCAAAGCCGAAAACTGCAGCTGCCGCGAAGGCTTCAAAGTAGCCTCCCCACACCGCAACCGCCATTGCGGCGGTAAAGTAGAAGAAGGTCCACAACGCTGTATACCCGAATTCCTGAGAACAGACAGACAAGATAGCAAGTGATACATTTTAGGAAACTTGATTCGTAAATATTTGATTCGTAAGCAATATGATGGTTGATGTTAGACAAATAGACATGGACCCGTGGCAGCATACCTTTAAGATGAGGGGTGGCTTCTGCAAGACGCTCCTCACACTCCACTTTATGCACTCACACACATACCAAATCTTAGCTCCCGAGCGCAAACGATTGACATGTAGCCCGCTCAAACACTCAGTGTCGCGAGTGTGATTTGAGTCTGTAGTAGAGTCTGACAGTTTTCACAAGTTTACCCCTGTTGAATCAAAGTAACAGGCCTTTTCCGGCCATCCTGTTTGTCAACGAACCAGCCAATTCGAGAAAGCATTTCAGGGTCGCAACAGACTTGTTTATTCAAAATCATTATCTCCATAATCTCTCTTCTCCAATACAGATTCCTCGACATGCCCACACCTTCACGCCATCCATCCACTCATGCCTCGCCACTCACCTTCGCTTTCATATCCCGATTCTTTAATCTCCCGTCATTCCCTATCTCTTTGTGTCCGAACTCCCTCAGAATTCGCTAATCTTCCTTACTTTTCAGCTCTCTCACCGTTCCTGTTCTGATTTGCAGATCGTCATCCTGATCATTTTAATCCATGTCACTTCGTACATTTCACTCAACTATTTTATAGCAAAAATGTTCAAACTATTTTTCGAACCTCATTACCCAGCGTCTCAGCCCCACACAGAAAGGTTTGATCAACTACCCCTTCTTTCACATCTTTTCGTCTCCTGAGCCAAGGTCCTTCACCGTATTACACCCTATAGAGCCCTCAACACCTTACACCTTTCCGTTACTTTACCACCATCTCACTTCCGTTTCCACACCGCATTTACGGTTAGATCCTTCTTACATTTTATATCCTCCAAAAGTTCTCCATTTAGGCGGACTCTGATTCCCCTCGCATCGTCACTCGTGGAAAACATCTCATTACTTTACTTTTCACTACATTTATTTCGGTCTTTTTCACTTCCTGCTTAACTCTGACATTAGCCTACAATACGTTTCATCCTAGTCCGCTAGCATTGATGAATCGTCCACAAACAGCAACTGACTCAACTTTCAACTTCACCCGTTCTCTCTCAGCGGCTCCGAACCTCTACCCAATGCACTCGCATTTACTCCCCGACTGCTATCTTCCAACCACTGCACAAGTCTACCAGACATAGGAAACTCCATCCACAACATGGTGTGTAAAATAAGTAGATTAGCACCTGACCAGGTAACAAGTCGAGTGGAAGCAGTCTGACGTGTTTTTTTCAAGACGGAGTGGGTGCGACCTTACTAGGCACGGTGAGTTAACAGGGCTTACTCAGGGCGGTCCCCAACACTCTGTCCTCATCCCGAACTCTAACCACCACACCAGTGTACCTGATCAGGTAATACTTAGATGGGCCGGGCTTTTTTGCCGGCCTGGGAGGAGCTGGCCACATGCTTGTGAGAAGAGTTGTCAATTCGTATAGCTTCACGACACGGCGTACCAAGCGCCAGCACGGTGCAACAAGAGTGGGCCTTGCCCTGATACACCAGTCCCCTGATGGGCAGGGACAATCAAATAGGGCCTCGCATCACACTATTTGCACACCGTCATAGCAATAAGAAGGGTCGGATCAGAGACCTCGAGAAGGCTAATGAACCCCGAGATGCTCTGCAACACACAAATAGCATAGAGGCTTGGATGATTGGAGAGAGATTACTCCCGGTGAGTCGGGAAATTTACCTTTGCGCAAGCGTAAAGGATAAGCGGAATTGCCTCTTTGGATCTTTTATTCGCTGTAACTCCTCCGTAACCACTCCTCCTAAGCTCTCCTCTTCTGCACCGCCACTATTTTAATCTTCTTGTTTTATTACTCGTAGCCCTTCCTCCTACATTTCCTGAAACGGTGCACACCATGCACATCTTTCGCACACATCAACACTGCATCTCAAAACGTCATCTACCTCTTTTCAGAATGGCTATATCTATATTTCACCATACTCAATCATATTCCGCTTTCAAACCCTGATGGAACTCATTTTCTTCCATGTCACATTCAATCGAATTATATTCACTACATTTCTCCCTTGTTCCTATCTCCTGTTCCTATTCGACTTATGCTCCACCCTCAATCTTCCTTCCACCAGTCAATATATAATCAGAGAGACCTCGATCCACTACCTTTCCAACCCCCGTAAATCTAAATGCCGTCCCACCACCCTGCTCACAAGCAATACATATCTAGCTAATAGTGTAGCTAATTTTGTTGGAGAAACTCACAATTTGCATCCAGGGCACCATGTGAAACTTTTCGATGACATGCATTAGGTAGAAGACGAAGAGGATACCAGTCACCCAGATCCCTGTCATGCTGACGAAGGCGAACCACTCGGCTCGGCTGTGGTAAGCGTTTATTGACACTGATATGCAGATGTAGCCGATCAAGTTCAAGATCTGTTGAGGAAAATCCTTTTAAGAACACACACAATTTTGTAAAAAGTAAAACCAGCTTTGTATGAACACAAATAACTTTATAAGAAGCAAAAAAAAAAAAAACTTCAAAAGAAACGAAAGTGTGAAATATAGGCTGCCCCTTGAATTTCGCCGACCGTCAATGGGAAGGGAGCTAATTTTTGTAAAGAAAACATTCATGTAATTTTTAAAGGTCATGCTCATTAGCTCGATCAAGATGTGTTTCTGATATAATATGTCAAGAAACCGTTTTAATTATTTACCGATATTTTCATAGGCATGTGAGAATGTTAAGTTGCTAAAGGCATGACCACGGTGGACACTGACCGATATATAGATAACTCAGTCAAGACAAAAAATCAAACCTGTTATGTTCTAGTGACCCAGTCTGAAAGCGGTTGATATAGATATGATTAACTATTGCCGTGATTGAAAGTATGGGATACACAAGAAATAAAATCGACTATAAATGCGTCAGTTGGTACTTTCCAGATGCCACAATTTGCTGTCAATAATCATTCATTGGCGCACAAAGCAACGCACTGGTTTTGAGGCAGGTCACATCTGTACACCGGATCAGGGTTTTGCGCAGTCATGTAATCATAGGGTGCACCCCTTAGATTGGCTTACATGTTTCAGATATATTTTCACAAATAAGTATAAATCCAAGATGACGTACGTAGGAAAAGTTGACGAAGGCAGTAAACAATAAACTTTATTTTGAAATATAAAGTTAACGTGACATAATATTCCTTTCAACACAATCTTCGAGTAAAGTAAAAAGTGACTCAACAACGGTGTGGTAAATGTGTAAATCCCTTATCCAAATTATGTCTACATCACTGTCGTTATGATGTTTGCATGTACGTGCCCATACTTACCATCTGTACAATTTTTAGTATCCCTGGCACAGTGCGTATATAAGAAGGGTCAAAGCGTAGCGAAGGTACCACTCTGGTGGTGGTCGTGCTGTGCGCCTCAGGGAAGCCTGGGTCAACGGTGCCTGGTTCCATCTGGCAGAGAAAAGACAAAATCAGTTTTATACATTCAAACACCATTTCCAAGCAGATTTTTGGATTTTATCCTAAATTTTGAATATGCGACAGTAAAAGCGTTAGATTTGACAACGGTTGATTGGCCGAGTGGATAGTGTCAGCCTCTCCTCACAATAAACTTCTATTGATAGCTGAAGGTTATAGGTTCGACCCTACCTTACCCAGAGTGTGACTTTCGGCCGGTCTCTTAAATGTCCGGAAGTACATTAGCTCCACGAATGTTGTAGGCCGCTATGCCGTGTAAAAAAATCACAGGCATCGCGTACAAGCATACTCAGCAAGCATCGAAGATGTGGGTTGGTTACATTATAGATCTATCTTTAACGGAGCTCTGAACCCATTCCGCATCTCTGTAGGCAAAGCTATGCGGATAGGCAGCGTTTGATGGAGTTGTATCCTAGCCGAACACCGTTTAATTTTTTGTTGAAAGTGAGCGTTTGCCACCGTTGCATTTCATACTTCAACTAGGAGTGGATGCTGGTTGACATTAAAATTCGTCGACAACAACATGAATTGGCCCCCCAGAAAAAAAACGTATTCCAGATACAAGCACTGTTGCTCACAGTAAATTGTAGAAAATGTGATCTCTAACCCCACACCGGCATTTGTCGTGATGACGTCAAAGTTATCAGAGATCAAAGGCGTATAGCACACTTTGGGCTAGCGATTTTGCTGGTATCACTGCATCCCGATTCGGCAATATCATCGTGAATCCCCAAATATATACTTTTACATTTATTTGGTGTTCCCAAAATATTATAAATTACTTTTATTTACCGTCAATGTAGCAGGAAGTGGTTTCAATCTACGATAACAAACCATGAATGCCTGAGATTGACGCCGTTCGGTGTAAAACGCTTAATTTATTTGGCATGTCATTTGCATTTCCAGTTAAATATATGTGTGCTTTGTATTAAAATAGAAATCAATTTGCAGCATCTTCCTCAATCCTATGAGCAGTTGGTGCGTTCTTGCTACACCGTTAATACGCGAAGCAATTCTGTAACGACATTGGAAGCAGGTTCAATCTGAGTGACGTCATATCAAACGTGCCCATCTTTCTCTGATATATTTATAACATAAATAACTTCAATGTGTTGAGCGCTCAGCTCAGCTAGTTGATGTTTTATACGTAGGCGTGTTTGAGATGATGCCACAGCCTACACCAGATGTCTGCGGTTGTAAATGATGGCTCTCTAGACAGATTTACGTCAGAGTTAACGTGGGAACAAGGGTCCGCTATCTACTTCGGGAGGCACTGATAATCGTAATTATCTTAAAAGATGGCGCAAATCGAACGCAGCTATTGAATTTGGACCAATTTGTAGTGCTGTGTATTATTATGTTCCCTGATGTGGTGCGGCTTGCATCAAATAATAATTTGATAAAGATTATAATAGGGAGTTGTATATTAATAAACTGATCAATGCATGAATAAAAGACAATATTTCCTGATTCAATAACCCTTCAGCTGGTTGTCTATTCTCAATGCAATTATTTGTATGTCGATATCCAGTTTTCAGTAATGGGACAAAAAAGGCCAATTGACAGCTTTTTCACCTGCAATGATGTTACAGATGTTGTAACATTTGACTCAGTACCGTAATCGCACCGCGTAGGAGTCCCTTAATAGGATGTTACGGTCGCGACCATAGATGCCAACAACTGTGCGTTACTCTACTGTCAGGAGTGTGATGTTCGTATTCAACTCAGTAATCAAGCATTGGTGACCATCTTGAGTGTGAAGGTAAATTATATTTACTACTCTTTATGAGGATAGCTGTCCCTTACCCATAGTTTGGTACTAAGGCCTAACCCAGTTTGTCCTTCATGGTAGATTCCAAATTATGACGTGTACTCAGCGAAGCTACAGTTCGCTGATTATATTTTAATTGTTATATAACATTGGATGTGGCAAGGAGGTTTTTTATGTTTGATGCATTAGGATATGGAATGAGCTGCCTGCTGCTGTTGTTGAGTCTTCTACCATTTCTGCTTTCAAGGCAGGGTTGGCTGAGTTTATGGGGAATAGGTTGTTTGAGTGCTAGGGTCTTGAGTTCCTGGCCGTATTGGCAAGTCTGTTGTGTGATTTGTCCTGTTGCTAGTTTCTGTTTTTTCATGTTTATGTATTTGTGTTCATGGTTTTCTGCTGGGTTGTATTTGTGCTTTTAGTTCTTGTGAGAGTGGCTTTCGGTTTGATCTCTGGAAGCCAATGATGTGCATCCCTTCCAGCATCTTCCCGTTGTTCTGCGGAGTTTTTGTAGGTGCTGGCGCGCATGGCTGTGCTGGCCTCACCTGGCTTGGTGCACCTGACAACTGGGTATGCTGAGCCCTTGGGGGAGCAGCAAAGGTGAGAATTTTGACAGTTTATCAACTTAATGGATATCTGGTCATGCTTGAAGAGCTTGGGTCAATTCTCTGCCAGGTTATCATTGAGACTTTGAAATGTCCTGTGTGACAGTCCACCATTGATGTTTCAAACGCTAAGTACAGACTGTATCCAATTTAGACAAGCTAATGAACTTTTCTTTATATACAGCAATTTTTAAAAAATATGATGTTGACTAGTCATGTTTACATACCGATCCAATTTCAAAGATAAATTAGTGATTTTAAAAGTGGCCCATGCTCTGAGCATGGGTCACTTTGCCACAGGTTTGGGCTGAGTTGCCATCAATTTTTCATATAGGATAAAATGATCTCCAGCCTCAGACAGATATATTCCCTACATTTTTCAAGACTTGAAAAATATAGCAATAATTTAAAAACTGTCTAGAATTTGGGAGGTGGAGTCTGAAGATATTTATTCAACTGTCATTGCAAATATCTCTTAGCAATCCTCGGTGACCTTCAAAACTGTCTCTGGATCTCCCTCCTGATTTCCATCTTTAGCAGATTAGACCATAGAGCATGGGAAATAATTGATTCCAATCCCACTTCTCAAAATCCCTAATGGCTACAGTTTGTTCCAACTTCCAGACTACAATTGAAAGGGTGCATCAAATGCTGCCATGCTTGTCTTCTGAGGCAGCCATTGTCAGCTTACTAAGATACAGAGAAAACCCAGGGTGCTGCAGTGCTGCTGAATTTGCTGATAAAGCAGGGGAAAATTGTCTTATTTCATACTATTTGGTTGGGAGCCTGCAAGACTAGAGCCTTGAGGCCCTGAGGGATCCAAAATGAAGTTTGTGTTTAATTTGTACTACTAGGCATTACGTTTTTGTAATTCAATTTTTATTTTATCTCCAATTTGTAGCTACCTTGTAGGTAGTACTATACAAATGCACTGAAACTCCATCGGATTAAAAATAAGTGAAATGAGATACCGTTTTGCTGTTTGCAGATGTAAGGAAGCTGGTCTGGATTACAGGCCTGGGTGGAAAATTTATGGATCTGAACCAATACCTCTGGTATAATATACATAGGTAGGTACATTAGTTATTCAGGCCCAAATTAATTTATCAGGCTCAAATTGTTTTATTGTGCAATCTTTTGTACTATATAAATTTCGAAAATGGTTGGTCATATAAGGCTTGGTCAAATATCTAGTTTGCATCAATCCATTGAGCTGTGATTTTCCATGTCCCGCAATGTAGTTCAATCAAGGTCCAATGAGCCTATTTACCTCTATCCAAAAGCACACACCAGCCCTTGCAATAGCAACACTGTGGTGTTCAGATGTTTAGCCATGTTTTTCTTTGTTCACTGTGAACCATTGGTCTCATATGCATCTCAAAATTAGTCCAGTTCAGGTCTAAATGGTGGCACTAAAACCCAATTCCTGCATGCTGCCAAATGGATCAGTCAACACGAAAACACACAATCTTGATAGGTGTGTTCTGCAAAACACAAATACATTTCCTGTTTATTTAACACTTCTTTTAGAATATTTCGACACATAAAGTTTTTTAATCTATTCAATCATGATTTAATTTGTTATTGATCATATCAGAGCTCAAGTTCATATTAGCATTGATGTAGCTACCTATAATTTTTGGGGTCACAAAAATGAGCTCATTCAGAGTGACATCAAGGAATTTTGCCATGGTGCATTTTTAACCCCAAATAACTACTGCAGATGGCTGCAATTTTTAAAGGCTAGGTGACACTCATGAACTGAAAGACATTGGACAAAATGCCTATTATGAAATGTTGAGGGTGTGGAGGAGTGGTGCTGGTGCAGATGTGCAGCACTGACACTTCACAAGTGGGACAGACGAATTTTGACCTTTGGTCTATCCGGTGCGTTGTGCCAGAAGAACATGAAAAACCAAAACAACATTGAAAATTCTTTGTTGGTTTTCTCTGTCCCTTCTCTTCTGCTGGTCTGGCCCTAGCCATTGTGTTGAGTATATTGGTCTCTTTTTGGAGGAACTTTTCACCTTGGATCCAAGATTATTTATTTGGGGCAACTGTGCTGCCAACAAGAATGACTAAGTGCCACCACTGCCAAGCTGTCATAGAAATTGGCTCTAATTTCCTTAGCAATTCAGGAAAATGTAACCTAAGCACTGCAAAAAATTGGTAAGCCTCCAGGGAACTTATTTTCCCATCAAAAGTGGGGTTGTTGATCTTTCCATCTTCTAATGAAAAATCTTGACTGAATGGAAACAGTTGTTGATGTATTTGAAAACTATTTTGTGATGCAATTCAGATCCCTCATCTTTGCAGCCTCCCATCAGCTTCCACAGGCCTGCAATTCTGATGGAGGAAGCCAGGGAGGCTATAATAGTTGTACCCACCCGTATAACCATTATAGAAACGGCTATTAGAACACTGGATAGAACCTGGAATTAGTACACACCAGTGCACACTGATTGCCAGGGTAAAATAAGCTATTTTGAAGACAATAGATAGAAATCTGTGATCCTCAAGATGGAAAAAACAAAACAGAACAACCTCAACTCATACATACAAAAGAGTACTGGAGCCTCTCCCAAGATGCAACCAGGGCAAAGCAGTCCCAGATCCCACCAACAAATCAAAAATTTAAAAATAAGACCTCAAACAAAGCACTGCTGAGAACCTACGCTAGCAACTATTTGAATGTTATCTGGCAATTTGAGTCAACAGCAAAAGCATGCAGATTGTTCCACTGTTGGACACATCTGGTACCACACATTTTCTTCTTAATGTCAGTTACACAAGCTGGTAGCTATCAAGAGCTTCAAATCATGACCATACATTATTTACTCAAGAGCCAGCTGGAAAACACTCCCAAAATCAATTTCTTTAGTCTGATGCTGAATAGTCTTCCAATAGCTACTTGAAGCTTACCCACCATTGAAAATAAGCCAAAATACTCAATCATGAACAGCCAACTGCTACATTCATAGTCCATTACCTCTGCACTGACCCAAACAGTCAATTTAACAACTTTACTAATGTTATACAAACACAAACAACAGTCCATGAGGGGCTTGGTGTGCATAGCAAAAAGTAAGACCATAAAACTGTGTTTCTCATCAAATTATTTACTAGCCCAGGAGCCCTTTGCCCAACCTCCCTGTCATGCTAGTGGATCAACTTGGTAGCAATTGTTACTCTTTGATCCTGGGCACATAGTTGTTGGCAAATGCTTTGAAAGAAGAAAGTAAGCTGCTGGTATCTTTGTTTACAGTAACCAAAATCAAAACTGGACCCTGGACAGAAGCTTTTAGTCTAGAATCACAGAACCAGTGATCTTGATATTGCTTCATGATCACCTGTGTGCCACATATACCTCTTCCTGACACCAAGGTCCACTCTGCACTCCAGGTTTGCATGAAAAATGGATTGAAATGGTTTTAAGACTTATTCAGCTAGCTATAATAACAGGTTGTAAAATAACAAATTCCCCAAAACACAGGTAATATGTACCAGATCTTCCTCAGCGTGAGCTGTTCTGAAGGCATTTGCTCATGAAATATACCTACCTAAAATTAACTTACAGAAGGGGTAGTGCCTAAGTTCACCTTCACAGCATGAAAATATGTGAATATTGTTGCATGACACTTTTCTCAATTGTTCAATATGTCATGACATAAGAAAGCGTCCCATTAAACTATTGATTTATCAACAAGTTTGCTGAACAATTTACTAGGTCTTTTGTTGTTTATGTAATCATCACAATATACTGTTTTCACTGACCTTCACTAGTGATAAAGTTAAAATGACAGATTCTATGTTCACAGAATAAAGACATTTCGATGAGTCATTGAAATTTGGCTGATAGTTGAACAGGTTCCTTCAAGTACAAGAAGAAAATAAGTGCAAGTTATGGGAAAAGGAAAAAACACTGTGATGGATTGACACAAATCAATAACAAATTGTTGACATGGTAGCTATATTGCTTGAATGAAGTAAATTACAGCTCTAGAAATTCTGCTTGCACAAATTCAAACAAGTGTAATTGGGTTTAACTTTGACGGTGCCTATGCTGCAACTAAGGTTGATATCTGAAGCAATCAAATTCCAATCTGTCAATGCGGAACAGATATGACATTAACTCAAAGCTCAGAAGAACACTGACAAGATCACTCTACTGCTTGCCCCCACTAAACTGCTTGCCCCCACTAAACTGCTTGCCCCCCACTCTTCTGCTCACCCCCACTCTACTGCTCACCCCCACTCTACTGCTCACCCCCACTCTACTGCTCACCCCCTCTCTACTGCTCGCCACCTCTCTACTGCTCGCCTCCATTCTACTGCTTGCCCCCACTCTACTGCTCGTCCCCACTCTACTGCTCGTCCCCACTCTACTGCTCGCCCCCCAC
>SDVV010005970.1:0-18796 GCA_016164225.1 Gammarus roeselii
TGTGTTGAGGAGTGGAAGGGTGTTTGTTGGATGGGTTACGAAGCCAACCATTAACACTTGCAGGTCAGAAATTAGGAGGGTTATGTGTTGAGGAGTGGAAGGGTGTTTGTTGGATGGGTTACGAAGCCAGCCATTAACACTTGCAGGTCAGAAATTAGGAGGGTTATGTGTTGAGGAGTGGAAGGGTGTTTGTTGGATGGGTTACGAAGCCAACCATTAACACTTGCAGGTCAGAAATTAGGAGGGTTATGTGTTGAGGAGTGGAAGGGTGTTTGTTGGATGGGTTACGAAGCCAACCATTAACACTTGCAGGTCAGAAATTAGGAGGGTTATGTGTTGAGGAGTGGAAGGGTGTTTGTTGGATGGGTTACAGGGGAAAATAATGAAACGGCTAATAATATGTATTGAGTCAGGCCGAGAGCATATTGGATTATAGGATTGATTGAGGTAAGCCAACGGTCGTTCTTCCGAATTGGGTTTGGTCAAATAACAAAACAAACATAGAATAGTTTGCAAGATATAACAATAAAACAAATCATAAACATGAAAGAATGGCAATATGTTTAGCAGATAAGCTACAAGCAATTGTAGCTAAGCCTAACGTTTGACCAGAGCCGACAGAGAGCTCATGTGGGTCACCAAATTGTCAATAATTGTAGGGCAAATGGCACGACTCCAGTGAGGCCGCTACTCACCGCTTAATGTGGCCGCAAAAGGGCTGCACAGGCCCGCATCACAGCTTAATCTGGTCACCTAATTAGCCTAAAACCATCCCACGCAGGGCCCATTAGAAAAGCCCTTCATTACCCCATTGCAGGCTAAGCGTCTCACATAATTCCTCCGCAGCTCCTCCCTATAATTATATCACAGCGGCAGGAGAGATTCGCCCCCGAATGGGAGAGGATAAAACTGAGCGACGGCCTTTAAGTGAATGATGGACTTGGAAATGCTGGAGGTAATATTTTGAATTCGCTGTGACGAACACCGGAGTGAAATTCGCGGGTATTGAAAGTCTGGAAAAAATAGTTATGTTCCAGATACAGTCACATGACCGAATCCTATAGAAGGGGGATGTACACTTCGAGTCGCGATGGGGCTACATCATTATCAGCTGAAGGGTTCGAATGCTTTCACTGGTTTACTCCATGACCAACGCCTTTCCTGTCTCTCAACGAGACGCCAGGGGCAGGTAAGGCATCAGGGTCGCGTCAAAACTCATCTATTTCAAATCAATTGCACGCTCTCTCGCTAACTCCTCACTGATGTCTCTCTACCCGAATACTGCCTCATGTTATCCATCCACCCAAAATTGGGTCTTCTTCTGGGCCAACACCCACTGACCTCGGCTTCCATTACACTTTTTCCCTATCTTCAATCATCCATCCTCACCATGTGTCCGAACCACCTCAAAACACCACTCCTGATAAGCTGCTCTCATCTGCTCCACCGCAATTTTAACCTAATCGTCCCAGCACTCACAACTCTTCCTCCTACACCCTCTAAACGACACAGATCTCAGCAACGCTTCTCTGAACGTCTTATATTCTTCCTCATTACCCCCTATTCTTCCCCTTTCTCTTTGTCATAATCCTTCTTCAACGCCTGTGGGAATTCCTCAGCTGTTTGCCAAATTCATTTCACTCACCATCAGAGCCACTCTTAATTTTTCAACTCTTTTATTCCCCTGCTTCACCCGCTCCACTCTTAATCTTCCTTCTACCAGAAGATTGTCAGACATTCTTTTACCGTCCCCTCTAATCACCCGCACAACCAACAGCCTTCCTACCGGTTGCAAAGAAATCAACACAAAATCGAACAGCTGTCTATCCATTACCGCACCACGGGCCAGATTTACTCAAGTGTATATCTTAAAATATAGTGCTTTGATCTTCTTATTTTTACAAGACAAACTACTCCTGAATGGCATAATAAGTGACAGACTAGCCACAAATATTAGGCCCAAAATTTAGGGAACCAGCTTGCTTCAAACCTTCCAGTTTTAAATGCAGAGGATCCTATCTAGAAGGCTTCAAGTCGGCAGCAAATTCTCTGACGGGAGCGAAGAGCAAATCAGTCATTTCCAGAGAAGGAAGCTATGGGCACGGTAAATGCGTCACAAGACTGGAATAGAGCACAGGTTTGATCGGGCGTACAAGAGGTGGAGACGAAGGTCATTCTTGGGGGGTCGTAATCCTGGAACGCAGGTCCCAATGGAGAAGCCGTACTCCGAGACCCGCACCGTCTAAAGATTTCATTCTGTAACGCGCCGTCGTCTGCTCCAAAGTTCGACGGACTGCGGGGACTGGTGACCCTGTATTCGTTTGATATCATTGACCTGTACAAAACAGGCCTGATCTGCAGAGTAGAAACCTGGTAGCGCAAAAAAATGCAACCAGGCATAATGGAGACGCTGCACCCATTTCTGAGAGCGACACTTGCAACAGTTTCTGGCAAAATTTTCAGTATAGAAGTTAAATTGGCTGAGGCGACATTGAAGCTGGCTTAGTGTGCCGCAGTAGTCACACCCTTGCAAACAAAATGCCCAACTCTTTGAGAAGCTGACAGAAAAGGTGCCGAACAATCACGAGACGATCGTCTTCGGCGATTTTAATCTTCCGTATGTTGACTGAGTGAGCCTAACTTCTCAGGACCAAGGCAACAAACTGACGGCCTTGTATCGTCGACAACGGCTTGAACCAGTTTGTTGCAAATTAACCCGGAGTAAAAATACACTGGACCTAGTCATAGTAACTTAAGAGCGCTTGGTTGGTAATATCCTAGTGGTAACAAACTAAAAGTTGTTGACCATTACAGGTGTTCCCTGGGAACTGTACGCCGTCCAACTTTGAACAAGCAGACGTTCTGGTCATGAGAGAGGGCAACCAAGTGCGCCCAATTTGATGGTACAACTCGTCGAGAGTACAGTGGATATATGCTGCCGTATCCTCATGCATGCCCATTCGGACAATTGATCCCGATCTGAATATACATGATCTGAATATGCATTTCACCGTTATTCACTGAAACAAAGCATTATTTATTAAAAACAAGCGATCGATCCCATATAACTAATATAGAGCATATTATGCAAAATTAGATCTCAATTGGTACAAAAATATAGGTTTTAATTGATTGGTGGCGATAATCATATTGGTATATATAAGCTTAAAACAATCATTATCTGCATTGTTTAGAACTTCCATGTTAGGTTGACCGCTGTTAGACAGTTTTGAATTTCTATGTTAGGCTTATCGTTTATAGACATTTAAGCTTTTACTTCATAACCTTTGAACTGATAGACAATTAAATAAGTTTCAACTTATTCCAGTAACCTTTATAATTCATGTTGTAGATGATAATTATGTCGCAAGCAAACTTTATTTTTAACCGTGACATTCATGCATGCTTGTTCAAATAATTCCTGTCCGTTTGAACCAATTTTTTAATAAACGAGTATCATCTGCCCGATCTAATAATATACAGGCGCGGTAGTCAGGTGGAGCTCGAGACGACAGAGGTTGGATGACGATTTCCGAATGGTGGCTAAGAGAACAGGAAAATTTATTCAAGGGTTGTACTTATAATACGTTGAGGAAAAAAACTTACAAAACGTCAGTGCCGCAATTGATCGTTTTGGTACATGCTATGACGTCACAGACAGAAACTGGGAGAAAATCTCAAAATTCTACCCGTTTCAACATAATGACAAATTTATTAAACACAATCGACTGTTCGATACAATGTTTTCGCGGAAAAATCATAAGTTGTTTAAATCAAAGCCTACAAATAATCGTCAGGAAGTCTGAGGTCTGCAATGACGCTATCCAATCCCGATGGCATGAATTAAATGCGGGATTCTTCACCATCATCGTTTAATTATTTCACTGGAAAGACAAAAAAAAACAGAGCATTTTCTGCACGGAAACGACTTTCCAGCTCATCAAAACCTTAACAATATTTGTAGACAAATCATGTCAGAGTATATTATTTTGTCAAGCTGTCCCTTCACCCAGTTCTCAAATATTGCATCAAATCTGTTGACTCTAACCTTAATTATTTGGTTTTAAAAGGCAAAACAATAAAAATCTTTGGGACTGTCCCAATTTTTTAATAACTTTCAAATACCACACACTTTCGTCACTACAGATATCCTCGAATATTAAGAGAATACAAATGTCTAGTGTTCATGACACGACTGAAATGCAAATTATTGAGAGAACAAATAGAAGGAATACCGGGAAACGTCAGGTAAATTCATCAAGACATGTCACTTCTAATGAAATACCGCGGCAGTGCGCTGGGATGTTGGCTGCTCTTCCAGGAACACAATAATGGGATCAAGCCAGTGTAACGTTTGTGCTTCATTGATCTCGAAGACAAGGTGGCACACTCGTGGACTTAGAAAATGTAGCATTTTATTGCCTGGTATTTTGAGTATCGCAAGTTCAGTTGTAAAGAAGTTCAATGAACCATCACATCCAATTAATTGTTACGCCTGTACGGCATTCTCATCATCGACTGTCATCAATGACGCGCAGCAGAAGGGTTCCAGTGTGAATGCATTCATTGAGGGTTCACTGAGGATGAATCTCGATCAAGGTTGATGCATTTTTTTTTTATGTTACGGGTGAAAAAATGTTTGAAATATCGAAAGTAAGGTTATTGAACAAGATGTTTATTGTGAGCTGAACCGACATAAATTGCCACCTGTTCATTCCGTTTGAATGCACTTGCATTAATCCAATGCCGTTCAATGAATTGAAGTTTCACTTAAAACCCGTACTCGAAGCCATTTTGTTTGCATTGGAAGAGATTTAGTGTAATCCAATTGTTGTTGGTCGATTCCAGATGCCAATAGAATAACAGAAAAATGCATAATGCTACGTCCATAGAAATAAAAATGTAGCCTGCTAGATTTTACTCCACACGTTTCACTCTCTTTGTTGAGTACTTCTCCCCAAAATAACCTCTTATGCAAAGCTGGACAAAGCGCCTGTCGCTCTAAGAAAGGGCAAGACATGAAAACCCGTCGCAGGTGATCAGGGTTACTGAACTGAAGAACTTGTCGAGTTGAATGAGATTTGTGTAGTCATAAACAAAAAAAATTATGTTGTCATGGTTCGGATAAATGGATTCAACTTGCAAACATTTATTGGTTATTCTATGTCTGGCAAATGTCTGTTTGAAAAACCAATTCAGCAGATTGTCGGAGTCATGAAACTATAGTGCGATCAGTTACGTACAAGAAAAATGGGTAGGGGTGTTTTTGCTGAACTTATTTTGTCCAGAAAGTGTTTACGACGGAAAAGATTTCAAAGATTTATTTTTATATGAAAAGGTTCCGCTCGAAAGTGTTGACGTAGGAAGGGTTTTCGATCGAAAGCATGTAGCTTGGGAAGACAATTGAACAAGTTCTCTATTAGCAAGAAACATCTTGGTTTAGAAAGCTAGTTGACGGGAAAAGGGGAAAGCATCTACATTTGATAGCATCAAATTATTCAGTAAAGGAAATTGTACAACGATTTTTTTTCGCTAGACTTTCTATCTATCGAATTGTCTATCATCTGTGTTGCGTCTTTGCTTGAATTGTTTTCTAACCGAGATTATCTTGCACCGAAAATGTTTCTATCGGAAACGTTCAAGATGGAAACCAGTTCTTCGTCGGAGATCCGCCCACCTTGATGAACTCGATATAAGCCCGTCTGTCCCAAAGGGACCGGACATCGGACAGAGGGAAAAACATTTTCCATCGTAAATTTTTCCTCTCACAACATTTGTTTTTTGATTTGGTAAACAAGGAACTTGAACAATTTGTAAACACATTATGATATTCCCTACTTCTTCTAATTAAATTGTTATCGATCCTAATTGTTCAATGAGAACGTGAGCTGTATATATTTAGTAGAGACTAACCCAACCCGTGTGGGTCGAAGTATGACTGGTTTGGCAAAACTTGCAGAGTGCATTGAGAAATAATTACATCACATGGAGCTTTTTTTTGTAGTGACTACTTACATTGCATGAATTTCTCTACGTTCCACGAAATATGAAATCGAGCATTTGATGAAGCAGAAGCTCTATATTTGGAGTACCTTTGAAAATTTGAAGGAGAAAAAATTTGCCGCTGTGATCACTGGGAGATCATATCATTGCCATTCATTGGTTATATGTTGGATCTTTTGCAGAAACCATATTATCTGTGCGCGTCATGCCTAATCTCGGCCATCCTATTATGCGATTACGTGGTGTCAGTCATCTAATATTGGTTGTGTTATGTGAGTGCGAGTAGAAAATGACCCTGAGCAGTTGTATGCGTCGAGTCAAGGATCTCAAAATAACACTGGCAGTGTTATAGCTTCTGCGTCCCATTCATCATCAACATAGCGTACGCTAAACGCGGCAACTGTTTCTTGTCAGCTAGTCATCACATAGCTCACAGCAACCACGGATGATGCATCTTGTATTTGTATAGAATTTTGTGTGTAAATCTTGGAGAGTAATGAAATGGGCAACTCCAACTTCCCCTGACGTCGCACTTGAGGTTGCTGCTCTCAAAATAGTGTTTACTCAATTGAATATCTGAATGGACGACTGGTGCGCTACTGGCACTGACGCTGCTTAGTCAGTAACCAACACTTCCAGTAAGATCGAACCATGGGCGAAGGTTTTATTGTGAGAAAAGTTATTTGTTATTTTTGTTATAGGTTATTGTCATACCTACGATATTAGATAATCTACTACCCTGTATTGTACCTTGTAGCCGGGGTGCTAGAATCTTGCTACCGTATCCACCGCGTGTCGTAGAAGGCGACTTAAAGGGCGCCTCGTAACCGGGAGTAGAATCGTGCTACCTTGTCCCCTGTGAGTCGTAAAAGGCGACTAAAAGGGGCAGGGCGAAGGGGCTAGGAATCCCTTTCTTTGTAAAACCCCTCCTCAAAGACGGCAAGATGAGCGGGGGGAGAAGGGGCTCACGCCTCTCCGAACCCTATTGTTAGGGTCGCTGAATGTGCGTGGCTGTAATACGAATGAAGTAAAGAGGAGGAAGATTGGTGAGATGTTTGTGAGGAGGAAGTTTGATGTGTTGGCACTGAGTGAGACGAAATTGAAAGGTAAGGGAGAATGTGAGTTTGGTGTGGTTAAGTGGAAGAAAGTTTGGTGTGGAGGAAAGTTGGGCGGGAGAAGGCGTGGTTTTGATATTAAGTAATCGGTTGACTAGTAGCGTTACAGAGTGGAAGGAGGTGTCCTCAAGATTGATGTAGGTGAAAGTCAAGTTAGGCATAGAAAGATGGGTATTTTTGACTGCATATGGTCCAGGTAGCGAGAGGAGTGTTAGAGGAGAGGGAGCAATTCTGGACTGACCAGTGTGGATGTATTGAGAGTTTTGAAGGTCAATTCAATGTAGTTGTTCTGGGTCACCTTAATGCGAGAGTTGGAGATGCAGTGGTGGAAAATGTGATAGGAAGGTATAGGGGTCCCGGTAGAAATGACAGTGGAAAAAAACTGATTGGTCTTTGTCTGGAGCAGAAGTTGGTGGCCGGAATAGTTTGTTTAAGAAGCGTTATATCTGCAAGTACACGTTGGTAAGGATGGCCCGTCGTTCAGTGGTGGAGAGCGCTGATGGATTTTGTGCTGATATCGAGGAGAGTGGTGGGGAGGCTGCTGGATGTGCGGGTGTTGAGAGGGGAGGGTGGAGAAGTGTTTGACCATGTGCTGGTGAAGAAAGACTAAGAGTGCAGCAGAGGTGGAAGGGGAACAAAAGAGTGGGAGTAAGAAGGAAGGTAGTGAAGGTGAGTGAACTGAACGTGTAAAGCAGAGCAGAGGAGAATTCTGGCAGGCGTTGAGGGAGTAATACGACAGCTTGAGGGGACAAGACCTAAGAGATGTGGAGGAGGAATGGGAGACGTTCAGAGATTCGTTCATGAAATGTGCGAGTGTTTGAACGAGGAGGTCAAACTGGCGGTGGCACGGAAGAGACGAGCCATCCTTGAGTGGTCGCAAGAGAGGTGAATCGGTTGGTGAAGCCAACGGGACGCTACATGTCAGGTGGTGCAGATGGTTGCGCCAGAATTTTGAGGAAAATAAAAAGATGTTCTGGCAAGAGGTGAACCACGCAGATTCCAATGGAGAAGCTGTTGTCCGAGACCTGCAGCACCGTCCTAAGATTTTATTCTCCCACCGCACAGAAAGGAGCAGATTGGAAAAGAGGAAGCTAGAAATTTGTGATTTGCCGGATAGGTGTGTCGATTATTAAGATGAGCTGTTGAATGTCGAGAATTTCAGAGACGCTAACCTTTTGGCCCTGGGTGGTGATGGATGGATGCCGGTTTTGGGAGAGAAACTCGTTGCGGACATTACTGGGAAGAGGTGCAGGAGGCGGCAGAGGGAATAAAAACAGGAAAAGCCCATTATTTGGATTGCGTGGCAGAAAAAAGATGGAGTTACGATTGAGGTAACTGAATCTTTGTTTTGCTTTGGCGTGGTGCCGATTGAGTCCCGCAGTGTTTGCGTTGTCGCGCTCCAGAAGTGCATAGGAGATAAAAATGAATGTTGTCATTCACAAGCTATCAGTTTGGTATGTGTGGTCGGTAAGTTGTAACGGGAGAGTGCTGACCAAAAGGAATGAAAAGACTGGGCGGATGGTGCAACTGTCGTGTAACAGTGTGGTTTTAGGAGTGGTAGAAATTCCTTGAAGAGGAAAGGATGTGTCTGAGCCATCTTGGATTTTGACAATGAAGCGCTGTGCAGGGTGATGCGTTGGTTCGAAATGGGCGGAAATCTATCGAAAGTGATCCAGAGTTTCTATGTTAGCAGCAAAGCTGGTGTCTGAGTGGGGAGCGAGGTGAGTGATTGGTTCACAGTGAAAGTGGGTCTGAGACAGACTGCGTTATGTCTTCCTGGCTATTCAATCACATGGTTATGGTAGGTAGGTGAATGCTTGAGTAATGGGTCGTGACCGAGAGCTTTTGCAAGTGAATATGTGGAGTTGGCAGTTGAGCCAGTTACTGTTTGCGGATCATACGGCCCTGATGTTGGATTCAGAGGAAGAGCTGTGTAGGTTAGCGTTGGAGTTTGGTAAAGTGTGCGAGAGGAGAAAGCTTCGAGTGGGCATGGGTAAAATAAAGTAATGAGATGTTCGAGGAAGGTCAAGGCGGGCAAATTTAGTGTTCTCATAAACGGAGAGTTACTTAAGAACGCTCTTTGTTTTAAGTATCTGGGCTTCAAGAAAATAAAACTGTATTAGTGGAAACTGAGGTGAAGTCGCGAGTGAATGAAGGATGCACACTGTGGGGTGCCCTGATTAGTGACATGAGTTGTAGGACGTTGGTGATGGAGAGGGTTGTATGAAGCTTTAGTTGTTTAAACAGCGCTCTACGGTGCCGAGACTTGGGCAGTGCGAGCAGAAGAGAGAAGAAAGTGGATTTTTTGCTAGATGAAATGTTTGAAGGGCATGGCTCGAGTGACGCTGAGAAACCGGATAGATAACGACGATGTTCGAATTAGATTTGGGATGGTGAAGAAATTAGGGTACATAGTAGTTTTGCGTGTTCTGAGCAGGTTCAGGCACATGGTGAGAATGGATGATGGGGTTTGGTGAAAACGGTGATGAAGGCGGAGGTTAGTGCACGTGTGACTAGAGGTAAACCTAAATTTGGGTGGAATATCCACGAATACACAAGCAGGCGTTAGGAAGGAATGACATGAGTGTGGACATTGCGGAGAAACGTGCAATGAATTGCCGTGATTAGAGAATGGTTGTGAATGGATGATTTTTTATGCTGCCCTGAGTGCTTTCCTGCCCTTGGCATCTCGTTGACAAATGAAATGGTCGAATGGGTGGGGGAGGCGCGGTCACCATGACGCGGCAGGGTTAAACCAGTCACACTGTCGGACACTGCTGCTGACACTGACCTCGGACCGCACTCACAGCCCAGAGTGTGTGCTGAGGAGTTTTGCGACCTGACCCTTCAGCGCAAAAGGGATAAGTTGTGTGAATGTGAGTGCGAACCCCCTTCCAGAGGGATTCGGCCTAGTATTTGTATCACTATCATTGATGCCAACGTCGAGGAGAACGGCAACTGTTTTTCAATCAACGATGAATGAACCATACACCAAAACAATTGCTTCATCTTGTCTCGCAGGGTTGGGTAGGAATGATGCGGCCAACGACATCTAGATCGTGCACTTTAAACTCGCACTACAAAAAAAGTCATGTTGACATTTTGGTGTGCGCGTGTGTGTATAGGCTAACCAATTGCAATGATTATATGAACTTTTACATCGAACTGCTTACAAATAGCTACTTACGCCCTTACCAAGCCCCCAAAACAATGTTGTGTTCATATCTTCTACCTAAACTGTCCGAGTATATTCTATTGTTAACTGGAACCCTATGAGTGCCCTATACTTTCAGTTTATTTTTGTCGAGCGACCAATAAAATCTACGAGTGATATTTTCTCTATTCTCTGTCTTCTAAAAAACTATTTTCGTTATTTAATTCCAGGAATCATTCGCTCGTCCTCATTTCTTTGTTTTCCACTAATGCCATGTGTAACACGGCTAGTTCAAAATCGAATGAATTCTGCTGCTTTTCCCCCAGCGTTAAGGTACACCATCCGATGCCCTGGCCTTGCTCCATATAAGAAACTTTCCTCTTATGCCTGAAGCAGTGAAAAATCAGAAGCCGACCCCATTTTCAAAGAAGGATATTCGCTGCTTTACTCGTTAGTTACAGTTAGGTAGTGTGTCGGGTACACAAATCCCACCGGTGGGACATGGACACCGAAGTCTCAGAGTCCGAACTTGGAGAAATCTAGCGGTCAACATGCTATTTAGTTTTGTTTACAGCCCGGAGTTGGTCAAATACTTTACCCGCAACACTAATTCTCAATGTCAATACTTTCTGAACAAAAGTACAGTAGAATCCAAGGAAACAAACCCTTGGGGTATCACTTTTGCTCGTAATTTAGGGAACAATGTGGCAATATCGTTGTGCGTTTTTTTACGGACGGATTTTCTCCAAGCAGTGGCTCAGAACTAAAAAAAATGGGCCTAGCGGGCTGTCATCGGTTGTTGATAGTTCACAAACCTATTTTTTTTAAATCATTGAACCATTTATTAAAAGTACCCCAAATTTGGTAGTTGTTTTACAAAAGCTCATTATTCGTCACTAGGTGCAAGTTATATGACACAATTAAAACTTTTTTTTCCCCCAAAACTTATTTAAAATAAGGTTTTTAACATGATATAGTAAACTTTTCTCATTAAATTGCTATACAATGTGGATTGTAATATCAGAAACTGTCACAAAGAAAAACTTATGTTTAATCCGATTTGTTTGCACTGAGATTGCAGAGATGTATATTTTCTGGCTGTGCTATATAAATGAAACTATTGCTATTAACTTGACTTTATTATTTACATGAAGTATAATTAATTACCAATCCGCTGTATTTTAATTACAGATTTCATTCATATGATGGTTAAATCCGTTTCTGTTTCAGGATATGCATGCAATTTCTCAGGGCATTATTATCGTACAGAATCCATGTATTCCATCGTGAGTTTCAAATATATGAACAGTGTTGTGATTTCTGACTCACCTTTAATTTTTATCTCCCTAAATAGCCAAAAAATGAACGATTGTCATTGTTTCTTCGAGAAAAAAGGCTTGTTTCTGAAGGTCGACGCTGCAGGCGGCGCAGCGAAACAAAAATAGTTTTTTTTTTCGGGATGACTGCCTAGAGTGAGAATGATGACTCCTGAAAATCACTGACTACCGTGGTGGGAATGACAACATAAACGACGGATCCACGCGACAAGCAAAGATAGTCCCATCATCATAAAAGAGACCATCCCTGGCACAGCTTGGCCAGAACGACCACGGACGAGGGGTATCTTTCATAATAAAAACTGACTACCTTCTCGGACTTTGCATGGCTATTTCCCGGTAGATTACAGTCCTCACTCGGCACCCAAGCCCTCCCACAGATTGGCAATCCTGACATGAAGCAAATGAACTGGTTAACGTAAGCACTTTTGTAAAAAATATAAAAAAAGTACAGTGCCTAATCCTGACGACGATGGCAGGAACTCGAAGACTCCTCAGGATTTGAGACCGAATGACCATGCACTGTCAGTGAGATGGTTTTGACTAGCTGCAGACTCACAATTATTATTTTTAGGATTATATTGTGCTGTTATGACATGGCAAGAAGATTCAGCCAAACAAGTACCACTCAACCAGTCTAATCAATCACTAAGGCCTCAACCTCCCTTGATCTAAAACAAATGGCAAAGCCCTCTATGATTGTGACAAACGTGTGAAAAATGAACTACATCTCTGCTCAGGTATGATATGCTGTCGGCCAACAGTGATTTGATAGGCGAGTTGGAATTAAACGTCGTCCCGTGAGGGTAGACGTTGTTAGCATTATGTCCTCAGGAAATGAATGATTCACTGAACGGTCCTTATGCACAGTATGCAATAGAATAGAATTTACAAGATTGCTGATGATAGCGATTCCGGGTTTTCCCTTCTTGCCTACTTGCTTCTCATCATACTGAACCTTGCACATGTCACTGATCAATGTGGTCGGGCATTTGACAGACCATGATCGCGCCGTCCAGTGCCCGGGTCCCACTCGAGTAGTTAAACTGGTTCTGCTGAGCATTGTGGCCCACGACAGACCAGCGAAAAGTCTTCATTCATAAATAATGCAGGCAACTGCGTATATTGTGCATCACGCATACCGTCATCAGTTAGGGATTTATTGTACGTAGTGCAACTTGTCGAAGTCCTACACTGTTCTATCGCGCCCATGAGCACCTACGGTTCTGTCCCTAAAGAATGTCAGGTCAAAGGGCAACATTTTTGCATGGCATCAAACGTAACAAGATAAAATAAGTAAGGCAGAGGAGCTTCAAAACTTCATTGTACCCCATTACGCATGTTTTAGTTCGTAATTAGTGTTGAAAAGGAAACGGGGGCGTCTCAGAGCATCCAAACTGAACTTTCGTAGCCGAAGTTTTGGCTACACTAAATGTTTTGAACTCGATATTACTACGTAACAGTGTATAATTGGGTGAGGTTTTATCTGATGCAACCGTCAAATCAAAATTTTGTTTGATGGGAATAGTACAGTGTTCATTTAATTAATATTTCATTATAACTACGACCTTTATTACAAGCAGTGGCTTTTCGATGCCGCCAGACCGGCTGTGATCGGGTTTGGTAGGATAAATAGATAACACCATTGTAGCCTCATTCATTTCTCCCGTCGATGGTAAAGGTGTCTGTCTTTATTGTAGCTTCAAGAGGCTATAACTAGTTTGTTTCCGTTCCATTTATCATCCAAGTATTTCTCCTGCTGTTTGATCGATGCCTCCAACAGACTGGAGGCAGTCCTGGTCTAGTGTGATCCTGCTAACAACACTTTGCAATATAATGGCTCCTGAGGGCACACGACCGCTATCTGGGGAGACAGCAAATTCCTTGTCTATCAATAGGACATAACACGAAGAAACCGCGATGAAATGTACATCACAAATTACTTTGTGGTCCGTTCACTCAGCTGATGGAGCTCCCAAATAGTTCATGGGAACGACATGAGAGAGAATATATAATATTGTGCACACAGTTCGGAGCATATACCTTCAAGAAAAATATATTATTGTTGTTCGATATCATTAAGTAACGTTGCCTACTGCTCTACTGATTGAGATATAAAGTGGAATACGTTCTGCTCTCTTCTTGGTGTCAACAAGCATCGATATTGTTTGGGGGGGTCAAGGACTTGGTGTATAGCTTGTGGTTGGGTGTTGGTCGCTTCGTGTTGGTCTGCTGGCGTGTTATCCGTGCCAAATTTCTCAAATTACGTCAAATCACACTCCCCCCTATTCTGTAAGCACCCCTTGACAACTAAGTGCGAATAATTAGCAGTTGTGAACGATCAATAACCCTCGACCACAACTAATATTGTTTTATTCTAAGTGGGGCATTCTAGAATAAAGAAAATGCAATGACAATTGCAGGAACCTTTCATGGTATTATATTTTTAGCTTTATATATTTTTTTCCTGAATTCAACGAGAAATTAACTGAAAAAATATAATTGACGAATCGATGTTTGTGAAACAGGCAGATTTAAGCAGTATATTGGTCCGAAAATAGTCCGACTTCCCATTAATCACTAAGCCGAACAAACACGGCAATAAATGCACACTGATTACCATGTGGTAACCCAGCCAAACGACTGAAAAAATTATGTAGTTGAGTAAATTCAGCGCTCACTTGGTTGAATAACACCGAATTTTTCTTGGTTGTATGACATTCGGAATAACAGGGTATGGTTGTCCAACGTTCTCGCACTGTTGCTTCACTACTACAAAATCAAAATTCAAATTATTTCATGTTGGTTGAGTTCTCTGAAATAAAAGTTCTTGGTGTACCATTTAATGGTGCGTTGGTGAGGATCAGCATCAATAGACTACTTGGGAATTGTTGGAAAGCAATTATACATTTTTTTATTGTAAATCATTGCGCAGCAGCTTGAGTATTCTGATCTCGTGCACTTAAGCGTTCTGGATCTTGTGGACACATATGTTGCTTTCGGCAAGGCATTGTTTCACTTTGTTATTAAGGTCATTGACGCAAGGTATTAATTTTGTTGTCGCGATGGAATGTTGTCTCCATTGACCCGTTGTTCCGGAGAAATTAGTGAACAAACGGAAAAACCAGCTAGTTGTTTTTTGCTTAAGTTTTTAATTAATCAACTGTTGTATGGGCCTTGATTTGCTACAGAATGTATTAAATGTTTCAGGCCGCGCGTCAATCGCTTTCCATCAGAGAGTGTCTTGAACAATTTCATTCATTCGATTCTTTATATGGTTTCCATCAATTTTCTTGGTAATAAATGGGATAATTTCAGGATCTGATGCATTGGTACGGGCATCTATCACGTCTTCCTTCCAATTTTCCGAATTATTATTACTGAACAGAAACTGAGTAGCTCCAAATGTATACGTTCGATCCACAAATGGTTGAGTATCTAGAACGGGGCTTATAGCCCAACGGCATGTGTTCATGTCTCGGTACCGTCTACCCGCTCCATTCTGATGAGCTTAGTTCAATAAATAACAACTTTGGGATGAACAGACTCGAAATAACTGATTCAAATATATGTTTTGTTTGTTTACATTGCGCAGGTGTAGTCCAAACTGACCAATGCCGATGTATCATTTCGACGTGTCATAAACATTATAAACAGACTAAGATATTAACTCTACACAACTAATCGTGGTGGGGGCTATTCCAATTTGGTTTCGTTCCCTGGAATAGAGTTTACAATTTGAGAGTTGAACTTTAGAGTCCAGTGTATGGCCACGCTGCAATTACCGCTAGAATAGGTATTGGTGTTGTTGTTGTTGTGCAACGTGCGACGTCCTCGATGGGCAAAGACTGACAGGCCCGTGGCGGCAGGTCAGCCTCAATAGCGAACGTGAGGTCCTACGAGTCCCCCAGGAAGCCCGAACCCGGAAGTCTGCCATCGACTCAACACCGTGCGTTCTCCCATGCTGGTGGAGGGTTTTGGCAGTACTGTATCAGTTAGATTGTGTTATCCAGTGAAACCCCACACTTTGGGTAAGAGTCGGAGAGAGATTATATTAATTCTATAGCGGTAAGACTGCATGCAAAGGGGATGTCAGCCACGCAGCCTAACCAGAGCACTCTATCCGGATTTATAATTATTGATAGGACTTCAGATTTTGGGATTGGTGGCGGTGAGTCTTGTTGTATGCTTTTGGGTGTTATGATCAGATATACGATGGCAGCCTAGGTGAATTAGATGTGTAGTAGTTTCGTCACAGATTGGTCAGGTCATTGCTGCGGGTGGCTATGGAAGGATGGCAGGTCGGTATTCCGAAGAGCATGCATGACACAAACTTCGCGTGGAGGTTGAGTTGATTGCAGGGCTGGTCTGGGTAACGATAGGAGGAGAGGAAAACCTAAATGCTGTGCTCATGAGAGCCTTGTGGGCACCCAACCTAATCAAAGCAAAACGAGTGATCTCTTGTGCATGGTGACCAAACGTCATCATGGGATCGAGGGTTATCCCCACGATTTTAGGGTTAGTGACCGGAGGTAGCAAAGTAGTCACTGCTCGAGGGAAGGCTATATCTAATATCAATAGTTTGCCAGCACAGTGCGGGGCATTATTATTCTGGTCAAAAACGTCCTGAATATTTTGTGTCCTGTTGATCATGATGGCTGTGCATGATCACAGAACGTGATGATCGTGGATCGTAGCGGGGGTGGGGAGAGGAGGGAAATCGGACTGTGAGAGGTAAGGTATTTTGAACATTCTGACGGCTTAACGATGGGAATTGTACGTTCTAAATTGAAAATTTCAAGGATTTTGTTATATATGATTGAACGGTTTGAGATGACTGCCAGAAGACTCAGTACATTGGCGCCTTGGTGTTTGAAATGGGGGTTGGTAACTCCATTCTAGAAAGCTGAGGTCGAGATTTTTGTGGCACTGGTCGCCGCCGACACCTGTGCTGCGTGAACGGATGGTGGAAGGTCAGGGGTCAGTGGCACGGAGGCGTCTGCTGGTGTCTTTCTTATCCCTTCGCTGATCACCAGTTCTCTGTAGTCAGATAATGAAGAAGTAATGGCTCATAGTGATGTTTTCTTGGGCTTTGAGCGTTTGAATTTGATTGGTATGGGCGACATGATGACTTCGTGTCTGTCGAGTTGGCCTTCATTTAAACTGTTGATGTGCCTGATGATGCGCCATATATTCTAAGATGAGGTTGCATGATTCAGCGTGTGGGGGGAATACTTTCATTTACTCTAAGTGTTGGCGTGGATCTTGTTGAATGTCTAGTTTTTTAGTTCACCCATGCAGTCGTGGTTTTGTCTGGTAGGTGAGACACTGCGTAGCAGTTTCGTAGGTGATGAGACAACAAAAATTCATAGTGGCGGAGGAAGGGTGAATTACTTGAAATTACCGTCTGGGATGTGCTGCTTTTAGGCTGGCGTTGTTACTACCATGGTCTGAAACATTTGGGAAGATTCGCAAATTGGTTGATTCAATAACTGAAACGTTATTGGAAACGCCAAACCTGCATGATAGCACCTACTGGTTGTAATTCGCAGGTTGCGTGAAGAAATTCTTAACTAAAGTTATATATTTGAGCGAGCCCAAATATATTTTAACTACTATTTTTTTCAACAAATAATTAAGATAGGATCATTTCCTCTGTTATCCTTATACTTGCTGATATATTTAAATAGAGCATGCATGCAACCTTGACGCGATGCATGCAACCTTAACTCAACCGGTCCGTACGCGGGGTTAGCGCAGAAACGAGGGGGGCGGAGGGTACCGGAACTGGTTTACCGCGGCCAGCCGGAATGCTGGAATCGGGTTATATATTTACATAAGGTTATTAGCATTTCAATGCTTGTGGTGATAATGCACGTTCACTGCTATGTCCTCTGAATGTTTTTAGGGGATATTGACATACATTTATAAGATATTTTTTTATTGACAATTACATAATAATCTACAAGCTGTATTAAATAAACGTCAAGACTCCTCACATATTCTTCTTGCAGGATTGTTGATTTCCAGACACATTCATGAAGAATTTTTCAACTTTGATATTATTTCTTCGTCGAGCGCTATTGGAGAATCGCTCGATTATCTTTTTAACTGGTACATTTTGACATAGATAATAGGCAAAGTAGATGCAGTAAGCTCCACAGACCAACGATAGATCACTTTGGATTGGATTCTGTAGTACAAGTTGTATTTTTGCATGGATATTGAAATACGATGCTATATTTCCTCCAAATATTTTTGGATTGAACCCAAAGGAATCAAAAAAGAAGTGTTTGTTTCCGTTTTTGAATATTAGGATCCAATGTCCCATTTTATTAGGATCGCTTTCACTGTTAACGATCTTGTAATCGTTCATTTGATGCATGGGCATTCTGTTTTCCGCAAAACATCCTATATAGGCATGTTTCATAATTGGAAGGCTCTTGGATATGTGGTCAATTTGATTACTATCCATGTTTACTGTAGATAGTTGGGGAATACCCTCCTTCCCGAATTTATTTGGATGACACCGAGTGTATAACCAACCAGGAACAAGATCTTATTCGTAGTGGGTGGATTTTCACAGTTCACTGTTATACGTATGTTTGCTCGTTTTTCTAGGTTAATGACATCTTCAGAGTCGGTGGGTCTTGTATCTAGAACAAATATACTTCTTCCTGCATGGAAATTTCATCTTGTGATGAGATGGGCGCTTTTACGTTTCCTTAGAGCTGAAAGGGTTTGATGGTATGCTTGGGCACACTCTCTGGGAAACGCTGATCCAATGTTGGTTACGCAGTTTCCGTTTACATCAACAATAACGTTTGTGATATCATTATGCTGGAAGTAATTTGGATTGCGATCATATGCTCCGTTGTGTGCAGCTTGATCAATGAGAAACAGGGCTAATTTATGTGGAACAACCCCGTTGAAAGGGGAATCAATGGAGATTGAGTTTTGACCGGTAGGAAACACGATTGTTTTGACAATAGGTAGATCGAACATGTATTCAATCATGTCATTGTTTTTTGTGAGCGCTTTATTAAAAGCAATCAAAGCTGTAGGGTATGGCATAACTTTTTTACACCATAATTTACATGAATCAACTAAATAGATGTATTGTTCATTGTCATGTGTTAGAAGAACGCTACTAGGTTTGGCCAGCTCCAAACGTATATTTACGCTGA